>LZPO01117054.1:209505-277690 GCA_001675575.1 Neotoma lepida
TGATCAAGGTATCTAGCATCTTCCGGGTAATTTTGGTGAGCTAGCCAGAACAAAGGAATAGCCAGTGTTGCTTAATGTCTTTCCAGACACAGGAAGAGGAAGTGGTGCTTTCACAAAGGACATCCCTTAGAAGAAATTAGCAGCCACCNCAGCTCTGGATTCATTACCTTAAGNCCATGACAGGAAAATAAACACACATTAGAGTGTCAGCAAGCAGAAGGTAAATTCCACACTGTGTTCCCATGGCATCTTNAACAGCACAGGTATCCCATTTAATCCTTTCCTCAAAATAAATAAGAACGCTCATAGTCTCTATTAATTCTTAAAAAGCATCCATTACACTCAAAACACTATTTTCTGTCCATTACCTGCTACAGTTGCCAAATGGAAGATTTTCACTCCCCACCCCTCCCCCAAGCCATTTAATCCAGCCATCGGCCTGGAAACAGGAAAGCAGAACATTCCAGAGTGACAATCCTTAAATCCCTTGAGAGCATCTTGAAACTGGGCGGGGCAACCTTTGCTGGGATGCAATGAGATCTTTACATGCAACGTTCAGAAGCTTTTAGGAATCCAGGTTGAAGATATGCCAGCAGGCTGCTCTCATGAGCTTTACAANACAACCATCCATCACTAATTCCATGGCTTGTCCCTGTCCCGGATGAAGGAGGACCACTTCCACCTTAAGGATTCATAAAAGCATTCTTTTCAGAGCCACAGTAAGACGGCTGCTGTCGTCCATGCAAGACTCCAGCGGCTTAGCGCCTTCACTGTCCCCAANTCTTCTTCTNTAAGGGAAAGATGCAGGGAGGGAAGGNACGGGTCAGAAGGGACTTGAGGNTCCCAAANCCTGTGCATTCACCCTAAAACTAAGGAGCAATTGAGAAGCCTCCTGCTTCCTCCAGTGTTGCACCCTACGTTGGTGCCTCTTCCTTTTAAAACTCAGTAATGGAATCCCCTGGAGCTGGTAAAGTAGGCGCCACTTTCATGGTTATGTACTGTGAGNACTCCTGGGTCTTTAGAAAAGGAAATTGGGCTGGGGAGATGGCTCAACAGATAAAGCACATTGATGTGAACTCACGTCAATGCCATGTGGGCATGGTGCCCCCCAGCAGTTCCAGTCTCTGAAGGTGAAGACAAGGTATCCCCACATCAAACTGGCTATCAAGACTAGCCATATCAGTGAATTCTGAGTTTNATTAAGAGACCCTGCCTCAATGAATGTGGTAGAAGAGACCATTAGGATGATTTCCCAAATCAATCTTGGCCCACTGCGTTCATGCACACCCAAATGTATATGCACTAACATGTATGTGGCCCCACACACATGCAAACATTCATGCACACATAGACACCACACATCTATGAAAAAGAAAAAGAAAGACAAAAAAGGAAGAAAGTCAACTCTTACTTGAGTGTACCTGCTTGAGAGTGAGGCCCAGTGAACACAATACAGCCACTTCTGGTGTCAATGAAGCGCGTGGGAAAGTTTATATCCACAGCAGAGGTTGGGTGACATTTAGCTGTAGGATCACAGAATTCTTCGAAACACTGAGCAGGCTTGGGTTCTGTCCAAGCCATCCTATCTCCCCATCACAATGTATTCATTCAAGTTTTGCACCCTCTGAATTCAGAAAATGTCATTATGTCACAGTACTCTTTCAAGAGTTAGGTGGGGTAATACACAAGTGCCCAACAGATTCTCAACAGCTTTTTATCACAAAGATATCTTATCGAGAGCCTTATAAGATGCAAATCCTGTAACAGGTTGATGAAGGGAAGGTCATTACAATCATCACTTAGTATCCATAGGGCATTGGCTCTAGGACCCCACACATACATACCCATGTCAGCAAATGCTCATGTCCTGTAAGGATACAGTGGCATAGAATTGGCATGTGGCTTTTGCATATTCTCTGGTATACTTTTAATGTTCTATAGATTAGTTATAATCTCAATATTTTATAAAGTCTATGAGAATCAATGCTAGGAAATAATGAGATGAGAGAGTGCTCACTGAAATTTGATTCCCAGATGTTTGACATCTGCAGCTGGTTGAAATACACACACGGAGAACTCACAAATATAGAAGATGGTCGGTATTTTCCTGTTTTGCAGATTAATAAGTNGACTTAGCACAAACCACTCACTGAGGCTGCACTTCAGGACCAGAGATGCTGGTTAAAGTAAACTGAGGCACAGCCTAGAAATGCAAACTGAAAGCTTCCGGGTGGTTTTGGTGCCCAACTGAGGTGGCACTCCACAGACTTGGGGCCAAATCCCTTGTTCCACAAAGGAGAGAGCAGCACCTTGGAAACTTAGTACCTCAGCAGTCATTGAAGTCCTACTGATCCAGAACCTGTGTCATGGCACATGGCCTGAGCACACCCTACTGTATTCTTGTCCCTAGTGACTGTGTGCACAGTAAAGCTGAGCAGCAAGGGAGGAATCAGAACCTAGACTTGGATCTGGAGCTGGTTGATTGCAACTCCCTGTTTCTAACTATGATATAACCTCTACCTGCATTTGCAAATGTGCTCAGGGTACCGTTTTCCACCGAGTGTGGTGATGCTCACCTGTAATCCCAGTGCTTGGGAGGTATAATCAGGAGGATCAGAAGTTCAAGGTCATTCTTATCTGCACAGCAAGCCCAACACCAACTGGGACACGTAAGATTTTCAAAACTAGGTATCTTTTCCTGAATCAAATTTTCATATTGGACNTGTAGAAACCCAACGGTACAAAGAAGCTTGCTAATTGCATTTAATAGATGAGAAAACATAGTTCTGTGCCTGACCAAGTCACACAGAGAGTGAGACATCAGGGTGTGCACCCAGGTTTTCTGAAAAAAAAAAAATCCGATGCAATCTAATGATGTGTTTCCTTAGGAATGTTCTAGTAACTTTGGAAGATCTTTTCCCCTTCACCCTGGCTGCCATACAATATCCTTTACTCTTTTCTCTGGGTTTTTACAACATTTCTCCATCACATGCTGAGTTGCAGAAGGAGCCGTGCTGAGGCAAATTCAACTGTAAAATGCTCTTTGCCACAAATCACAACCACTCACAGGGACTCCTATAGCCATCCCTCCCCCAACACTTCCCTAAAACAACATTCCATCAGCAGAATCCTGCCAGGATCGTGCCAATCAAGGCTGGAAAGAAATGCACAGAAATCTTGGAGACATGACAGAAAAGCCATCTGAAAGCAGGTGTTCCCAAATGTCCCAGTGAAGTTGTGTTGGGACATATCCACCAGCCGAAGGCAAAACAAATCTGATAAAAGGTCACTTGTTGAAACCCAATCATAAATCCTACGGGACAATGCCACATTGTCAGGCTGCCCCCATAACATTTTCCCACTGATAACACTGGCATGTGTGTGGCTTGGAGAAGTCCCAGGAGTAACTAAGAAGACAATGTTGAATGACCTCATTCTTATGAAGTCCATCACAAAGTCCAGAGCACCCTCAACCCCATGCTTACAGTGAGGATTTGTGCGACTTCGGTGTGACTCTAGCAGCACCTGTTGTGGTCTGAGCTGAAGGGGCCAAGAGCTACATCCTACACCTACCTGTCTTTTCATGCCCTTAACTCCTGGCAGTAATGGGATAGTTAAATCCTGTTAGAACCTGGATATCTGTGAAACCATCCCCATAAGATACAGGAGTCAGAAAAGACCTCCAAAATCATCCAGTTTAGCACAGATAAGCTGAGAGGTCCTTGTGATCTAAAAATTTCACCCTTTGTAGACTTCCCCTGTGTGACCAATGAGATGTTGCAGTGTTGTGGGGTATTTGATTACAATGTGTAAAGAAGTGTCTCTGTCCTTCCTTGCCTGCTAAGGCACCTTCTGATTGGTTTAATAAAGAGCTGAACAGCCAATAGCTTGGCAGAAGAGGCAGGTGGGACTTCCAGGCAGAGATAGGAACTCGGGAAATAGTATGAGTCAACCACAGGGGTCAGTTCTTCAAACCAGGTTCACATAAGGCAAGCGGCAACTGCAGCCCATCAAGCCACTCTGTACCTCGAGTTCACTTTCTGTAGTTAACTTCCTCTTCTTTGGCTATCCAAATAACTTGTCCCTTTGGCAAAGTAAAGCATCCTGAGTCATTAATTTTAAATTTTATTTTAGTGTGTGTGTGTGTGTGTGTGTGTGTGTGTGTGTGTGTGCTGGCCTGTGTGTGGGTGCCCTCAAAACCAGAAGAGACTGTTAGATCCCCTGGACCTGGAGTCACAAGTTGTTAGGAACATAGTTGAAACCATTCTGTGACTTGGAATAACATGATGCCTGAGCTTGCCACCAGGCAGGCATCTCTGATAAGAGCTAGGCCTCAGAAGCAAGCCTCAGGCAGGCCACTCATCAGCTTAGCCCAGGACAGGTCTTAATATGCTAGTGAACTAACCCCAAGGTGGTGTTGATACGCTAGTGAACCAGTCCCAAACTGTAAGCCTTGATAGGGCAAAACTACTGCCCAATGCAATAATGCAAAACATGGAACCTGGGGAATGATCTTTCGGATCACGCATGGCTTCTCTAGCCTCTGTGTTGATACANANCAAGGTGAGGACTTGAGACTGTGACTGAAGTAACCAATGAACTTCCAGCATTGAATGTAGCTGGGCTCACACAGGCTGGCCGATCAGCACTAGACACAACAGGCCAATGCTCTCAAGGACTTCCTACACTTCCATCAGTGCCATCCTCCCAACCTGCCAGCTGAAGGACTTCATGGTGGACATAGGTTGAACCCAAAAGCTTCTGAAGGATCCTCACCAGAGAAGATTTGCCAGTGGAATCCTGTAGCAGCATTTTCTACCCAATCAACTGTTCCCTGCTTGGTGAGATATCTGTTTAACTTTTGTATTAGCATGATACTGTAAAGAATGTTTGCCTGAATAAACCAAGCATATTTGAAAAGACAAATCCTGTGTGGGCATCCGAACTGTTGAGAGCCTTACAGCCCATAGGCTGTGCTCTCCACACAGGTGGTTGTGAGCCACCCAAAGTGGATGATAGGAATTGAACTCTGATCCTCTGGAAGAGCAGTGAATACTCTTAATAGCCAAGACACCTTTTCAGCCTTTGGATCCTAGCTGTTGCCCAATTCTTGAACTGCAAATGAGAACTAAATTAGATCTGTAATGTTCTCTAGCAAGACCGCTCTCTTGGCTGGGCAAGAAAAGCCCAGGAGAGGAAAAGCTCCCTGCCAGCTTTTGGAAACCCACCTTCCAAGAACCATGGAGTCTCACTGGCACCTTTGTTCCCATGGACAGGCGATGCAAGGGCAGAAGAAAGGAACTGAAAGAATGACAGACAAAGGGGATGTGCTGGCTGTTTATAACAGAACAGAGTGACTTAAAAAAAAAAACAATAAAAGATCTAGAGAAACTTTTGAATGGAATCCCTGGCTCGCACTGCACTGGGAGTGGGGTCAGCATCGCTCCCCACTGCTGCTATAATACTTGATATTTGTACCAAGAAGAAAAGATTCCGTCGGCTTGGACCCCATATTCTCATTTCAAGCAGGCTGTGCTCAGGAGTCTCATTTCAGAACCAGTTCTAAGAACTAGATCTTTAGGCCAAACCCCCAAAAGGGAGAGGCTGCAATAAAGGGGGGTCCAAAGGATGAAGTCATGAAACGAATGGAAAGAAGGAAAACTTCTTCAGGCCAAAGATGAAAGGGCCTTTTTCACTGTGGAAATCTGTTAGAATATGCCGTCCTCTTCTTCCCAGAATAGAACAGCCTGCTCCTTACATTATTTAACACAAGGCAGAACAAAGAACTGGAGACCAGACATTGATCCCACGGCAGCCCCTGGGAGGCTAGGAAAGATGACCTAAGGGTGGTTTCCTATCTCTAATTTGCATGACCATTTGAATCTGAAAACACCAGGAAACAATGAGCCAGAGTCTCCAATAGCAAGAGGGCAAGTGGGCTGCCCCTTGGCATCTCTCTGGGGCAGGAGACCTCCTGGTACAATTCCATGGCCCCCACCACCAGTGTCTTNTACAGGAGGTGATGAGGCTCAACCTGCACACATCTCAGTGGCTTAGACAGGAGTCACACTATCCTAGACCAAGTCCACAGACAGCTCTCTAATAGATTAGGTCAACGNTCTTGAGAAACAAGCCTTCTCGTGAGAGATGAGAAGTTCAAATGTGACAAAAAGCACAGGGAGTTTTCTCAGTCGAGTAGTTCAAAAGGCNTAGTTCCTCTCTGTGCTGGTGCATAAAAGGCCCAGGTCACGTCTGAAACCCCAAGGGGTCAAATAAGACTATCCTATACTATTGCAGGGCAGCAGAGTAGGTCTGGGGAGAAACCTCTGCTGACCCCCTACTTCTTCCCATTCAGAAAGGACTGTGTACCCCCAAAAGAGGAGTAATCCAGAGAAATTTTGGGCACAGATGCAAAGGAGAGTGATGAAGAGAGCAGTGTTTACCTGGACAGAGCCAAAACAGTGATTGTTTTGGTGACAGTTGAGTGAGGGGGAGAGGGAGAGGTGTGGAAATACTGGCATAATCCAATCAGTGTGAGACTGCTCTCCGTAGACTTCCCTCACCTGCGTGCTAGCTGCAGTTCACACAGAGTATATGTAATGTGAGTGCTTGAAGGCTTAATGGCTGTACTGAGAGATGAACTCGGAAGAGGGCAAATGTGTTGTTGGGCCATCAGGGACAATGTGCTTTGTGACCAGCTCATATCACTTCAAAGGTGAATAGGAAGCAAGGGGCTTGTGGACACACGCTGATCTGATCCCAGGGCAGAGCCTGCCAAAGCCTTTGAGAAGATAGAAAGTGACCCCAGACTCCACCACTCCCCCACCCCCCACCTCACCTTGTGCCTTGCACTTCAGACAGGGAGGGGTCAGAGACACCTCAGTCACTAAGCAGAGAGTGATTTGCTCTGATCTCAGAGCCACACACAGGAGAACTGGGGCTTTGCTACCATGGAGTCTGTGTTTAAGTCAAGTCAATATTGAACAGTGATTCTTGGAGGCTCAGCCCTGGTGTGCTTCCAGGGTAGCCAAATGAAGCCTCACTAACCCCCATCATGCCTCGGGGCTTTCTCCAATTAGCAGAACACCCTTGAATATTCCCTACAGTCTCTCTGCAGCTCCAGGCTGGGCAAAGCTCCTGGGAAGGAAGGATCCTCCAAGCAGTTGTCATCCTCAGGGCCGCTCCTTTTGAAGAAAAGGGATCCTGGTTTGTTCAGGACGGCCTCCTTTCTTTGGAAGCTGGGGCGAGAGTTGGTGTTTACGGGGTGAGGTGTGAATGAGGGCTCTCCTCCTCCTCTTGCCTAAGGGGATTAAGGCACTCCATTGTCCCTAGCCTACTGGCCCCAGCATTTGCATATATCAAGTCCCTAGAGCAGAGAATAGAGCCAGCTGCACCTGCCACCCTTCGCTCTGGGGGCTGACCCCAGTCAGACCTTCCAGGTAATTCCATTTGTGTCGTCAGAGACTCAGAGGCCTGGGCTTGAGAGGTGAGGCAGAGGCTGGGTTAAACACATATGCTCCTGAGACTGCTAAAAAATCATCAGAGCTGGGTCCAGGCTCCTTGATATCCCTCTAAGGAGGCCATTGTTCGGGGAGGCTTCCAGCCTCCTAAGCTTCAACTGAACTTGAAAATCTACAAATCTCCTTTCTTTCCCAAGACCTTGTGGCTTCTTGCTTACCTCTTTATTTGCGTCATGGTTGGGGACTGCTTTAGTAGGCATTCCCAGGCTTCAGGCAAAGCAACAGTATCGCATCACAGACATAAATACGGTAGAACAAATGACTGAATAAGCTAGAGCAGTGTGGAGGGAGCTCACATTCTAACTTAGGGGACCTCTCCTTGGGCTGGNCAGCTCTCCCATGTAAGTGANTTTATAAGATACACAAATTATTCTATTGCTAGGAACAATGAACATGGGCAGGGAAACCAGGCTTCCCAGTGAGGCATGGGAGGACNCAGCTGATCCCTGGCATGGCCAGGACAATCCAGGCTTTGTGTTCCAAGTTCTCCCACCACGTTGCTGTGGCACCAGTGCACACAGNACAGGAAGAGATTTTAGGGAATGAGCTCATGAGGCTTTCCACTTAAGCAGGACTCAGCTGAAGGGTTTAATACGCCTGTGATGTATAATAGTGATCTCAGAACATTTTACTGGCAAATCGAGGAAAAGAATTTATTGAGCACCTGAGATGCACAGAGCCCAGGGCTCCCCTTGCAGCAGTCTTGCTGATAAACAGCACCCTAAGGAACATTAGTAAATGAATGGTTTTATTGACTGATGGATGCCCATATTAACTGGAACAGGCTTGGCCTAAACCCCACCAACAATTCTCCTGCTGATCTGGTCCGCAGGCTCCCCGCTATCCACACCCATCCCCCATAAGCCTAGTGAACACTCCACACAATTTTTAATATTCACTCTCCCCAATCAGTAATGGTCACAATAACAATGCCTGGTGGTTCTTGTCTGCCCACATTTTAATATCACTGGGCATGTGCCCAGTGTGTCACAGTTAACTGTACTATGAGCAAAATATATATATATATATATATATATCTGTCTCTTATACACATCTAGATGTGTATAATATATATATATATAACTTCTTTGCAGTAAATTTGCCCTTTTAAAATGGACAGTTTTGTGAATGTTGACAGATGTGTATAGTTCTCTAACCACAATCATAACCAGGATAGAAAACAGTTCAAAAATGAACACGAACGGTCTAAGTTAGGTTTCTCTGTGGCTTTGATAAACCACTGACCAAAAGAAACTTGGAGAGGAAGGGGTTTATTTGGCTTACAGGTACATGTCATATTCCATCTTTGAGGGAAGCTAGGGTAGAAACTCAAGTAGGCACATAGAGGTAGGAACTGAAGCAGAGGTCATGGAGGAATCCTGTTTTCTGCCTAGATCGTAGAATCTGTTCAGCCTGCTTTCTTACACAACACAAGAGCACCTGCNCAGGGGTGGCACCNCCCACATCAGTTATTAATCAAGAAAATGCTCCATAGACTTGCTCACTGGCCAATCTGATGGAGACAATTCTTCGATTGAGATTCCTTCTTCCCAGGTAACTTCAGTTTGTCAAGGTGACAAAAGCTAACCAGTGCATTTGACCCCATTGTCAATTCTATACACAGACATTGAACAATAACCCTTCCTATCCTGTTTATCCCCAGGACTTCAAGTTATTATCATAGTATAAAACTTTAAAAGTACTATAATCTTTAAACATTTCAATACTTAAAAGACTAAGATCTCTTTAAAAATCTAGTTTCTTGCCAGGTGGTGGTGGCACATGCCTTTAATCCCAGCAATTGAAGGCAAAGGCAGGTGGATCTCTGTGAGTTCGTTGGAGGCTATCCTGGTCTACAGAGTAAGTCCCAGGACAGCCAAGGCTACACAGAGAAACCCCGTTAAAAATAAAATAAAAAGTAAAATCCATCTAGTCTCTTAACTGTAGTAGGCTTTCTTGCACNACCAGTCCCCAAATCATGACGCAGAAACTTATTACTAATTATGAATGCTCAGCCTTAGCTTAGGCTTGTCCCACTAGCTCTTGTAACTTATTTTAACCTGTTTCTCTTCATCTATGTTNTGCCTCGGGGCTTTTTACCTTTCTTTCATTCTGTATGTCTTACTTCCCTGCTTCCTCCATGTCTGGCTGGCTGGCAGCTGCCTAGCTGACTGGCCCCTGGCATCTCCCTTTTTTTTCTCCCTCATTCTCTCTTGAGCCTAGATTCTTCTTCCTATTTATTCTCTCTGCCCACCAGCCCCACCTATCCCTCTACTGCCTAGCTATTGGCTGTTCAGCTTTTTAAATGGAAAATTAAATTTAAATGGAAAAATTACCCTATAGTTTGTGAACAGGGTCCTTACTAGACACTACAGGTCAGCAAATAAAAAGCCNACTACCAGGAATGGGTTACCTCTTTTGGAATGGTTAGCCAGTGAGGGACCATANAGCCTCCTAAATTATAGGCTACTACCATTGTTATGGATTATCATCCAGAACTTGACCATAAGGCCCTATTGCCGAAGACAGCAGAGAGTTGAGTTGCAGTCCATAGAGAAACCAAGCTGGCACTGATCTAGAAGCTTCGTCTCTACTGGCTAGCCTTCACAGGTGGAAGGTGCTAGACATGCTGGAGGGTGCTAGACATGCTACCACAGGAGAAAAATCATCATCAGTCTTACTCAGCTGTGATCCTTGCAAGCTACAATAAAGACTGGCCTGANAAGATATGCCCACTGGTGGGATAGTGGCACAGCCATCATGGGAATAACCTACCACTTTCTGATTGGNTTTAAGTCCTATTCCATATGATGAAATCCAAACCTAGAACCATGCACTGTTGGGCTAAGAACTTGTAATGAGATAGGCCCCAGAGATGANTCTACTACTATTATTCTGTTAACTAGAGATAATATTCAACCTACTCCTGATAACTTATTGTTCACACATAGATTAATGCTTCTCTCACCTGAAAAGCTTCTTTTTGCAGTTGATGATGATTGACACAGAGACCCATGACTGACTAAGACAGAGAATAAGAGGATGCAGAATGACCAACCCTAAATGGAACAGCTATACTTCACCCCTTTCTTCCAAGGCTCAAGGATCACTACAGAATAGAGGAAAGAAAGACTCCAAGGGCCAGAGGCAGGGAACAAGCACAAGGGAACAGTGTCCTCCAGACACAGCAGGGCAGCTGCACACATGGACTCACAGTGGTTATTGTAAGANGAATTGCTAAATGGTCTTATTAATAAAACTGTCAGAACCAGATATCAGGGTGAAAAACTGAGAGATCAGAGGAATAGGACAAGCCACAGCCAACCTCACCTCACCAACTCCTCAGCTTCCAAAGAGACCTACTTCCTGTATACCCAACCTATATGCCTTTCTGTCCCTGCCATCTCATTTCCTCTCTCTGCCCAGCTACATCACTTCCTCTTCCTGCCCAGTTCTGTCACTTCCTGTCTGTCTGTACAGACCTCCAGACCTTTATAATCATAAACTAGTTTAAGGCCCTGTTCCCACTGTGGCCTTGAACTCACAGAGATCTGGATGGATCTCTATCTCCCAAATGCTAGGATAAAAGGAGTGTGCTACCATTGCCTGACTTCTATGTTTAATATAGTGGCTGGATTTTTCCTCTGATCCTCAGATAAGCTTTATTAGGGTACACAATATATTGGGGGACACAATATATCACCACAAGTTATCACAGCTTTGTGCAAGCTGAAGCCAGACCAGATCTCAACATGGAGAGGGGAGGCAGTGGTAATTGCTAGCTACAGGGAGATGGAGAGTTAGTCTTCTTTAAGAGTGTGGCCCTGGTAGGTCGACCACACTCCAGTGGAAGGCCACACACTCATGAATACATGGGGAGCACACATTGGACTTGATGNGTGAAAAAANAAAAGCAGACATGAAGTTAGGTGAGTAGGGAAGGACTGTGGATCTGGGAGGCATGAGAGAAGAAGTGGATGTGGTCAAAATTCATTGTGCCACTTCTCGAAGAACTAACATAAATTAATATATGTATTGACTTCCCCTACACTTTATATACAAATTGACTTCCCCTACACTTTACCTATAATGCGTTATACTGTTGTAAAGTTACCNAATCCTGTGTTTATAACTTTTATTAATTTTTCTTTGGCAATTTTATGCATGTATATAATGTATTCTGGTCACTTTCACCTCTACCTGCTCCTGTCGCCTTTCCATCCTTGTGAACACTGCCTTCTCTTGAGGGGTCCCTTTCTCACATTTGTTTTGTCACTCATTTAGTCTAACCAGAGTCAACAACTGCAGACAGTGGCCCTTCCCTTGAACCCACCGGCCCAGCTAGGAGGTCCAGGACACTGTGAATCCAGCCTCAGTCCCTGAGTGACTATTGACAGGCCCTATCCTGTGCAGGCCCAGCACAGGCAACCACAGCTGTTCTGAGATCATGACTGCAATGGCTGTGCCATGCCCAGATGACATTTTGAAGCTTTCCTCCCAGACCTCTGGCTCTTCCATTCTTTCCGTCCCCTCTTACAAGGTCATTTCTGAGCCTTTAGGAGGGTTGAACCACATTTTTCTGTAGTTATTAATACCCCAGTTCTCTTGTACAGACAAAAATGGGCAACCGAAATGTACTGGCCTCGGCCCTGCCTTTTCACTTAACAACATATTCGTGAGCTCTTCTCATGCAGGGGGTGACTATTCTTCTCANCTCTGCAGTGAGCACACTACATAGCTCCTTGAATCAGTATGCTAGGGAGGGTGATTTTGGTCGTTTCCAGTGTTCTGCCATAAAGAGAGTTTCCCGTGGTCATGTTTTACACTTGATAAGCCTGTGTCCACACCACAATGCTCTTATTCAGCNTCTCCGAGGCTGCACTTCCTTACTTCTATTTTGTTGTGTCTGAANGTTGCAATGATTTTCTCTAGCTCTTGGTAGGGGGTGGGAACAGGAGAGGGAAGTTGCCATGCCTNCATGTGGACAAAAGGACCAAGGGCAGAAACACAGGAATGTTCCCCTAGGCCTGTCCCAACTGGGTTTTCAATCCTTATCATTGCTCATGGTTTCCTGGGTCCCTCAGCTTCTTCCCTCTCAGTTCACTCTGCACTTGGGAACCAAAGAGAACACGTGTGCAGTGGTGAAGTGGGTTTGCTCTTCAGTGCTCCATCAGCTGCAGTTTTGAAAGAAGCACCCCTCTTCCCCAAAAAGCAGTCTTCTCTGTCCCAAAATTGAGAAGCGAACTTCCTTCCAACAGAGAATGTGGGAAGTTTATTTGTTGCTATTTCTCTCTTCCAACCCTGTTGCTTCACAGAAACTCGTGGAAATGTTTAGAGAAAAATTTGGGGTGTGGGGCNGGATTCCATTTAACATAGAGAATGGCAAGAGAGAGACTCAGCTGTCATCAGACCAAAAGCAAATCCTGTGCCCTCTCCTTTGATGCTTCCTCAGGGAAAGGAATCCGCAGTGTAGACAGACTGAGTCTAGCCCTTGCAGTGAGGGCTCTGGACCCTGCTGAACTACATAGCATTCCCCAGTTCCTGACTTGGGAGTGGAAAAGGATTCACACCTTACAAGTTTCAAGGAGATGTGAAAGGTACTGGCCTGGGGACCACACTCTGAGAAGCTCCATTTTTGAGAAAGTATAGGGTGAAACACTACCCTTTACCAGGGGGACAAANGTATTTGTGACCCAAAAGAGAAGCAGATACCCTGCAGAGTGTCTTCCGGGCCAGATTCTTCTGGGCCCGTTACCCAAGGACTCACGGTATTTTCAAAGANAAGTTAATTTAAATTTGAATTAACAAATAAGCCTGTACTTTCGGTTGCTTTGAGACACGTAGAGAAGTGAGGCAAAGCTTCCAAAACCAGAAAAATAGTCATAGTTGAGGAAAAGCCCTGGAGTTCCTGGGAGAGCTGGTCAAGACAGACGCAGCCGTAATCAGCAGAGCCTTCTCCTTCCACATGCTCTGGCTGGATTTGGTTAGCAAGGTTAGAAAGATAAAAAAGACTGACCCCAGCTTTTTAGAGGCATGCAATCTGACTGGAAGCCTGACATAAGAGTAAAGAAGAAGAAACACACCATCCCAGATATTCAGACATTTCACACCAGGGCTCAGGGAGGCAAGAGCTGCATCAACCCAGGATAGCCCAGGATAAAGAAGCCGGGTCTCATTAATGACTTCTTGGCTTATGTGCTTACANGTCCCACTACCTTTAGCTTAATCCTCCAAATGTCCCTTGTGCAGTCAGTTACAGGAATCTTATCAGCGTCAAAGCTTTGACAGTGAGTGCCCTTTGAGGTGAAGGGGTAATTAAAAGGAAGTAATAAGCCACCTAACTGCCTGAACTTGAACTCAATCTTTTCTTGTTTTTGGAAAGCCTTGGGGTCATGCAAAAACTAAGCCAGATGATTCCTTAGACTTGTCCCAAAGGTTTACATTATGCATCATGATCTCCATGATGCAACAGACAGCAAAACAAAGCAGAAGGCCTTCCCCCAGCTGCCCTAGCTTCCAGCTCAGTCCTGGAAGCTGTTTTTGTCCTTTGTTTTTGTGAACTCATCTATTCTCCTGANAGTTCATGGTATGTTTGCATATCAGATATTTACATTACGATTCAAAACAGCAATAACATTACAGTTCTGAAGTAGTAATGAAATAATTTTATGGTTGGGGTCATCACAACATGAGTAACTGTATTAAAAGGTCACAGCATTAGCAAGGTTGAGAACCACTGTCATGTGTTTTCCCCCTTCACGTGGTCCCAGGAAGAATGGGGTGTTCTTGGGCCATAGGTCACCTTTGAATGTTCAGAAATCNCTATTGCTGGTCCCCTCAGATCTCCAAAGTAAAATACAACTCTGCCTATCTAACCCTAAGACACCCACAGGAGTGGTGGGGTTACGCTGCCCGCCTATAATAGCACACACAAAGCTCTGTTTCTGTAGACGAACTTCTAAATGGTCTTATTAAATTAAAAACACAGAGCCAGATATATGGGTGAAAACCTGAGAGGGATCAGAGAAATTGGAACAGTCACATATTAACCTCACCTCACCAACTCCGCAGCTTCCAAAGAGCCCTTCTTCCTGTATACTCATGCCTACNTGCCTTTCTGTTCTGTTCTGCCATTGGCTCTCTCAGCCCAGCTACATCACTTCCTCTTCCTGCCCAGCTCTGTCACTTCCTGTCTGTCTGTCCAGACCTCCAGACCTCTATGGTTAACTAGTGTTGGAATTTAAGGCATGTGCCACCATGACTGGCTCTGTTCCCAGTGTGGACTTGAACTCACAGAGATCCAGACAGATCCCTGCCTCCCAAGTGATAGGATTCAAGGCATATGCTAACATTGCCTGACTTCTATTGTTACTTATAGTGGCTGGCTTTTTCCTCTGATCCTCAGTTAAATTTTATTGGGGGACACAGACAAATTATCACCACATGTTTCCAAGACGTACTCATGTGGTGTCTGCTGGTGGGGTGTCACCTGCCTCGAGTTCTCCTCCTGGTATGGCCCCNTCCTACTCTCCAGGCCCTTTCACCTCCAATGTGTTTTAATCCCCTCTTAGGACAAGCTAAGNAGAGCCTACTTGTTCTGTTCATGGTGGCCATACCTTGAGGTCTCCCTAGATGCATGGCTTTATCAGCTGCCTCAAAACACTGCCTTCTCTGGGAGCCTTCCACTCCTAGTCTGAGAGGATGTGCTGGCTCTGGCCAGCAATGNNCCTGGACCCACCCCAACTGGAAATGCTGTTNCTTAAGTTGCCTTTAACTTCTTCCCTCACTAGCCCAGACTTCATAAATTCCTGTCACCAGTGAGAGAAATGAGGTGTCTCACAAAACCCTTTCTGGAGGAGCTCAGGATTTGTTTAAATCAAACCATTAAAATAAGGTCATTAGGCGGGGGATGGGGTGGGGGGGTGGATCTCAAATATTGAGCTAAACCATTTCCGGCCTAGTCAAAAAGCCATTCAGGTATATAACGTGCCAAATTTGATTCAGACTCACGGGCATTTTTCATTGGTGGGAAGCTTTTAGAACCTTCATGGTCCGTCCGCCCGCCCCACTTCTGTAGTGGAGTTGGAGGCAGTAGGAATTGGAGGNAAAAAGAAGAAACACAGGGAAAGTAATAGATTGTGGACTGTGAAATGTGTGTGAAGACAAGTGGCTTCCCTGAATCAAAGCACAAGGCAGTGGTTGTGAGCTGTCTTAAACCGGCCACCTGCAGAAAAAGGGGAACAGAGGAAAAACACCCCGGCTGGCACACACAGAAACCACACGTGTCTAAAAGCTTCCGTCAGCACATGTCAAGCCTATGGTGCGGATGGTTTCAGGTTGGGATGTCTTGGCAGACACAGCATGGCCTAGTGCCAAGCACATGTACCCAGGCTGGGTGCTTGCTGCAGTGTCTGGAAGACACCTTCATGCCTACACGTGGGGATCTGCTGGGTGTTAAGGAAGAGTGTCTGTGTGGAAGCACAGGTGTGTACACACACACACACACACACACACACACACACACACACACACACACACAAGCTGTTTTGTTTTCTAGGTGCCAAGAGCGGTTGCCACACGATGGAAACATCCAGAAACTGAATGAGAAATGAGGGTGTTCCACTGGCCTCCACCCAGTAATGGAAAGGATGCATCTCTGAAGCTCGTGTCTAGGTTTTGGGATGGATGTTGCCTGTATTTCACACAAGAGTCATGGAAGCCATTTCCCAAAGAATTGTAATTATTAATAACAATGCCTCACATCTATCCAGCACTTTCCTCCGCACTGGGCTGAGAACCTAAGAGGGTCTCTGTCAACTTCTCCAGGCTGGTTCTTCCATCATCTTGAATCACANTCCTCAGCTTTCCCAGCATCCATTACAGAGCTGAATTCACAGCAAGAGACAACATCCTTGTCTTTTCTTTGTCCTGGGAGAAAAGAGCTTAATGTTTTACCTCTTGGGTGGTTTCCCTTAGTGTTTAAAGGGAACTCTTAAGTCCTCATTATAGTACCTAAAGAGCCTTGAGTGGATCATGATGCCTAGCCCTTTGCTGCCCGAGGGACTTGCTATTTGTCCTTCCTTCCCTCTCCAAACACACACTAATTACTGACTTTACTCATCATTTACATCCTGACTGCTTTAAAGAGACCTTGCCCAACCTTCTTATCTGAGTTGATCAGTGATCTCCATTGCAGGCTTCCCAGGTACCTTGTTCCTTGTGCTTACAGGATGTAACTTTTTACATCTTTGCTTAGTTTAATTCTTCTTTTCTATTCATTTGGAGCCTGGGACGGAGGTCTTTTGTTTAT
Organism: Neotoma lepida; assembly: GCA_001675575.1. Taxonomy (NCBI): domain Eukaryota; kingdom Metazoa; phylum Chordata; class Mammalia; order Rodentia; family Cricetidae; genus Neotoma; species Neotoma lepida. The sequence continues at coordinate 226,336 of LZPO01117054.1, forward strand.
CACTGTATGCATTGCCCAACTGCAGCTAGCGGACGGAGAGTGTTTAATAATTATTTATAAAGATTAAAAAAAAACATATGGAAGTAGGAGTTAGTTCCCATTATCAGCTGGATTGAGTACATTGGTTTTTGTCTGTATAAAATGGTATTATTGTGGTTCTTTGACCATATTGACTCCCATGGTGTTTTCTGNTGTGCTGGTGCATGTTTTAACAGACAGGGGAAGAAAGAAAAGAGGCGTGGGGGAGGGAAGAGGCAAATGAAGGATGAGCAAAAGAAAGACAAGGAAGAAAAACAAGTAGGGAAAGCAAGGGCATCTGGGAGGGATTCTCGTGTGCAGCTTTTGCCTATCTCGGTAGTGTAAATATGCCCCCAGCACTTGGTTTCTAGCCCACAGTATGATGCCCAGTCAGGAAGGGTGTGCCCACCAGCAAGGTAGCACTGGGTACCACTATTTCTGGAAAACCTAATAATCAGGTCATTCAATGTGGAGGTAAACTTCAAAGAATTAAGTTCCTGTTTATCAAACATTTGCTTTGCTTTGAACATGCTACAGGTTCTGCTGTGGGTTAGTAGAGCTTCTCACCTGTACCCAGTGGTGAGTTTGTGAGGCGGGAGCTATCCATCCCCACAGTCCTGTGGAGGACCTCAAGCCCCAGGCTAACAATATTTGGCCACAGTGTGTTCATCAGAGTACACACCAATGTAACTGTGTGTCTGTGCTTGTGTGAGTATGCACATGGGAGTTTCCAATGTATGACAATGGCAGCCTGGCTTCCTTCTCTGCTTTCTCTATATGACAGAGCAGGAAAAGAAAGGCCAGAAGGCCCCAGGCTCCAAGGGCTGCTTCCCAATGGTCTTCCTGCCTGGTGCATCCAGTCAGTCATTGTCCAACACTCTCACGTGGGCATATNTGGTTCCACCCTGGCTTCCAAGTTGATCTAAGACAGGCTGCAGAAGTCAAAAGACGGCATTGAATTCCCTGGAACCGGAGTTAAAGATGGTAGTGAGCACCGTGTTGATGCTGAGAATTGAATCCAAGTCTTCTGTAAGAGCAACACGTGCTCCTAACTGCTCTGCCAGCTATCCAGCCCCCAAGTCTCACACAAAAGTTGTGTCTTTATTCCAGAATTTAATGTGATCCACTAAAAGCGAAAACATCTGCCAGTTTTCTCTCCTTCCAGTGTATCTATGTAAAAGCCTATTTGACCTGCAGAAGCTCTGTGTGGATTCCCTCCTCTGCCCACACATCACATGCTTCCAGGCTAGCCATCCTCTCCTGCAGCGCATCACCAGCTGATGCCAAGTTTAAGGGGTTCTCATTCCATCCCTTTGGCAAAGCCCTGGCAGTGATTTACTCTCATTTGAGAATACACAAAGTCTTGGTGAATGCTTCTTATGATCCACTTACACACACTGAATTAGCAAAGCCTGAGTCCTTTTATTCCCCAGAGGTTAAAAAGCAGCAAGATTCTAACTCTCTCATTTATCATCCTCAACACTTATTAACTTGTATGATTTGTTTGTAAATTGGATCTCCTTTCCAACTGCTGAATTCTACTGTTTCCAGATTATTGTATCTCCTTTNTCTTTTTGGTCTCTGTTTTCTTACAGTATTGTGTTTAGTGTTTATCTTCCTTCTTGTTATTCTGGTCTAACCATTTCCTTTTCTCTTTTATTCTCCTTTTAATGAGTTTTACCACTTTCCGGTTTTTCGGCTCATGGTTTTTGGTGGGAGTTCCCCCTCCCATTCTGTCTCATTTTCCCAGTTCTATCTAATTTGTAACGAAGTGGGTTATCATTTGCATCAGGTTTTGTGTATTNTTTTAGGATGCTCTCACTTTGGGAACTAGTCCTCCCCTCTTTTTCAATATCTCAATATTTTACTTTCTGTAGAATTGGAGCTTGGTACTCTTCTGTTTCTTATACGACACAATAATTTCCTCTGACTTTTCAGAGGAATGTGAATTTAGACAGCTTTTCCTCCTATTCAAGGTTTAGTTGTGGGGGGCTTTGTCTATTTGTTTGTTTTGTTTTGTGGTGGTGCTGGGGATTGAACTTTGGGGCAAGCAGGACTGAGAAAGGGGCACCCTTAGCTTTCATCATAGGATATTCTCTGCTATTACTCTCTTGGCTTGGGTCCTCTCACTCCCCCAGAAGCAGATCTGGAACCTGAATTTGGAGGCATGGGTGTGTGTGTAGTAGATGAAGGACATATTGGAAAAGCAAAGAACATGATATAGGAAGCTGTCTCTTATACACATCTAGATGTGTATAAGAGACAGGTAGACCAGGCTGGCCTCGAACTCACAGAGATCCACCTGCCTCTGCCTCCCAAGTGCTGGGATTAAAGGCGTGTGCCACCACCGCCCAGTGAGGATTACTCTTAAATTACTGTTTAATGTCATGGCATTTCTAGACTTCTGCTCAATAGAAAGCACAGCAAACTGCTTTGTCCTANAAAAATCCTCAATCACACTGGTGCAGACACAGCCAAGAATAGTGATGGAGACCACATGGATATGATGAGGATACAGGGACAGACATAGGGTGGTACACTGACAGCAGGGCCTATGGTTATCATATATACACACCACTTTCATTTAAAAACATCAGAAGATAAAGTAAAGTCATAGGATGTACTCTGAAATCAATTGTATACCTAAAAACACCATACACATTTATTGGGTATCCCCTGTCTCTTATACACATCTAGATGTGTATAAGAGACAGGACATAGGGTGGTACACTGACAGCAGGGCCTATGGTTATCATATATACACACCACTTTCATTTAAAAACATCAGAAGATAAAGTAAAGTCATAGGATGTACTCTGAAATCAATTGTATACCTAAAAACACCATACACATTTATTGGGTATCCCCTGCCTACCCAGTCTATGATCAGACTGATTACTCACAGTCTCACTGATTCCTTATCATAACCTTGTTATAACTCTTATCTTTTTCAGATAAAGGTGCCTCATGGAATCTTTTCTCAGAAAAGTNACCAGTGTAAATATGGACAAGGTATTGAATAGGAGTGGACCACAGTTCATACTAAGACAAGAGTGACATATACAGGGTGGTAAGAGTTAGAGAGAATAGAAGAGTGATTTAATGTGGGAAGGTGTTTCAGTCGGGAGTGAAGGACGTTCATCAGATGTCTTGTAGCATCTGTAACTCAAGCTGGTGACTCAAGCTGTGAGGCCCCTCAGCAACTGATGAACATCTCTCACTAGCTTAGGCTGGGACCCTGCTGCCTCAGCATCCTCAGGACTTGTATTCCAGGCCTACGTCACCACTCCAANCTCTATATATCACATTTTCAATAGCTGCTACAGTTGGGTCTGAAAGGTCCCCAGTAGGCTCACAAGTTTCAACATGGGTTCCTAAATGATGGCACCCTTNTGGGTGGTCATGGGACCTGCCTGTCAAATGCAGGTCTCCAGAGGCAAGCCTTTGGAAGTTGTGCCNTCCCCAGCAGAGTTCTCTGCTTCTCAATCAACTAAAATGTGCTGCAGTGTAAGCTCTCACCAGTGTAGACCAAGCTGTTCCCAGTGCTGTGCTTGCCCTGACCCCCACACCCGTGATGGACTGTTCTGATAGCAAACATCTTCATCTGTCTTAGTCACTGTTCTATTGCTGTGAAGAGACACCCTNACCACAGAAACTCTTCTAAAGNACACATTTAATTGGAGCTCACTTACNGTTCAGAGATGCAGTCATTACCATCATGTTGGGAAGCATGGCAGTGTGCAGGAAGACATGGTGCTGGAGAGGTAGCTGAGAGTTCTACATCNAGATGGGCAGGCAGCAGGAACAAGGGGCCNGGCTTGAGCTTCTGAAACTTCAAAGCCCACCTCATGTGACACATTTACTCCAACAAGGCCATACCTCCAATAATGCTGCTCCCTACGAAAATATGGGAGCCATGTTCATTCAAACCACCACACTGTCTGTAAGTTGTAACTGTCAGAAATGTAGTCACAATGATGAGAAAGTAATTGATATGACTCCTGGGGGGTCTTGGGCCAGTTTAAGCTCAGGCTATTTCACTGTATAACTATGAGCACTACGATTAATGAAGTTATGAAAATTGACATAATTTTTGAAGATGATAAATGAAAGGGCATGGCCATAGCTCCACAACTGGAGAGGGAGACAGGGGACAAAGAAAGCTAAGGCAAACAACTGGCAGATGTCCACCCCTTCTTCTGTGTGTTATTCCATCAGTGCTGGGTGGAGATGAAACTGCTTGCTGATTCCATTTCTCACAGCATCCTCTCAGCNTTCAGCATCCTGAATCTTAACCCCAGTCTGCATAACCCATGCAGTGCAATTGAAGGGGTGGCACCGAAGCATCACTACCTTTGTCATCCCCATGGAGACTGNGTGGCACAGAGTTCCAAGGCCCCACTCCTCTCTCTGTCCTCATTCCTGTAGGATTATTTCCCAAGATTGGAGAGAGAAGCTACAGCAAGCCTAGTCCACNTGTCTAGGTGACAAATGAAGGCATTTAGTCAGTCACCCATGTGCTAGGTGTCCTTGGCAAGCAGCTGGATTCTTGGCAGCATCTGAGCAATCAACCGTTGTTCACTCTTCATGGAGACATGTTAGAAGTGTAAGTCCCAACCAAGGACATGAAGAGCCTGCAGACACAGCCCCACTAAGCCTCTGTAGAGCCAAACCTCTGCATTCTCCTGCTCACATGAGATTCATCCTGCATGTTAAGTGTGGGAAAGAACGCCCATGTGATCTAGTTTTGTAAGGAGACTAAGGTCCAGAGAAGGAGCCTTGTGTCCCTTTATACAGTGCTTTATAACCTTTTCTCTGCTCCCATAAGCACTTTGTGTTTGATTCCTCATAACAATGCCCGTGGCAAATCAAACNGCTGNTCACATCCTTACCTACAGATGAAAATGGGTGATGTTTTTCAGTATGAAAATGACAAGGTCGTCACAGCAAACCAAATTTCTTTCTGTGCATTTTTTCCAAACATTTATCAAATGCCAGCTCCACACTAAATACCACACTAAGAGTATTTGTACTCATTTGTCTTTTTAAATTTTTATCTTACTGTTTTGTGTGTATGGATATTTTGCTTGTATGTATGTGTGCACTNTGGGCCCATAGTGCCCCTGGAATNCATAAGAGGGCATTTGATCCCCTGGAACTGGAGTTAAAAGTGGTTGTGAGTTACCACGTGGGTTCTGGAGAAGGAAGCCAGGTCCTCAGGAAAAGCAATCAATGCTCCTACTCACTGAGCCATTGCTCCAGTCCCATACTCATCTTAATGCCTGTTACCCATCAGCTTTGGTTAGATCAGAAGCAACAACAAAGAAGTTCAAATATTCAAATATCTGTGCTTTAAAATGCAAGGATTTCAACCTGACTCCTGATACCTGTCCTGACTCTGCCATGTGTCTCTTTTTCCTTGGTATATGAAATTCCTATTTTTATTTTTAATNGAACCACTCGATCACTCAAGAATTTGAATGAAAGAAGGAATATGGTTTAGTTTGAATTATACACTTGAAGCATGATAATGTCCAATAAAGGGAACTAGGTACCATCCTTATATATGACCTTGGTTAAGTCATATAAATGTCTGCTAAGTCGCGAGTTCCTCAGCTATAAATAGAAACCATTCTTGTTTCTAAAGCACAACTGTGCTTACTCTAAAGCACAACTGTGTGTTACAGATGGGAGACTGAGCACAGCACTTGACATGTGAAGTGTACTTCCTAAGTATCATAGCTGATTCTAGAAGAATCTGTCCCTTAGTCAATACGGTACCAATGGTGGAGTTAAGGAGAAGCAGAGCTCAGATTAAGGTCTAGGACTCTTTTCTACTCTTGTTTTCTTCAAATTTCAGAGTATTTGGCTCTTCTCCTTGGAAAGGTAGTATACCAAGGACACATTCATGCCTGCGTAGGAAGTCATTCCCAGGGTTGTTATGCTATTCATGGATATTTTTTTTCCTCTTTAAAATTTATTTTCTTCCATTTTAAAAAAGATTCTCTCTAGCTATAAAAAATATTAACTACTTATTATTTATTACTTTTTAAGTATTTTTATTAGTTCTCTGAGGGTTTCATACAGGTTTTGATCATATTTGAACTCCTCCCATAAGTTATTCATTGCTGTTAGGAGTGCAAACAGGTATGGCCATTATGGAGATCAGTGTGGAGGTTCTTCAAAACGCTTAAAATAGACCTAATATATGGTCCAGCTATACCGGTCTTGGACATATGCCCATACAACTTCATATCTTACTCAAGTGATAACTGCTCATCCATGTTAATTTTTCTTTATTAACTATAGCCAAGAAATAGAAGCACCCTAGATGTCCATCAGCTGGTGAATGGATAATGAAAATGTGATGATGTTTACACAAGAGGATATTATCCGGCTATTAAGAAAAACAAAATTAAATCCACAAGTAAGTTGATGGGGCTGGAAACAATCATTCTGAGTGAGGTAACCCAGTCCAGAAAGATAAACATCCCATTTTCTCTCATTTGTGGATATTATCTTTGAATCTTCAGATACATGTATTTCATTCGGAATACTCATAGAGGTCAGAAAATTATTTCGGGACTATGTGGAGGGGTTTTCAATGGAGGGGAGATAGAATGCACTGTTATTAAGGGTTAAAAGGAAATAACGGAACAGGAAGAGTTAAACTGGGTTTGGGCACTGGACAGCATGACTGAGGAGGGAGCCTAGGGAGGGATTAATCATATTAAAGACTCAGAAAGGTCATGTGGAAACCATATCTGTGTGTGTGTGTGTGTGTGTGTGTGCATGTGTGTGTGTTTGTGCATGTGTGTCTGTGTGTGTATGTGCATGTGTGTGCATGTGTATATGTATGTGTGTGTGCATGTGTGTGTGTCTGTGTGTGTATGTATGTGTGTGTGTTTGTGCATGTGTATGTGTGTGTGTGTGTGTGTGTGTGTGTGTGTGTGTGTGTGTGTGTGTGTGTGTGTGTGTACCAGTGGCGTTGTTGGCCAGTGAGATCCCATAGATCCATAAACATTACAAGCAATTGCTGTTGCTCTTTCTTTTGGTTTCCCTTCCAAACTTGATGGTAAGACCCCTACTGCTGAAGACACCACATACTTGAATCATAAAACATGGAGAAATCAAGCTGATACTAATCTGGAAGCTTCATTCCTACCTGCCAGTTTTCATGGTGTTGGAAGGGGCTATACAGGCTACCAGAGGAGAAATATACTCATCAATATCTTATCCAGCTGGAAACGCATTGAGCTACAACAACAACTTCCCGGGAAAGACATGCCCACTGGTGCAATAGTGCCACAAACATCATGGAGTAACCAACCACTTTGTTATTGGATTTAAGTCCTGCTCCACTGATGGGAACGGCTTTCTAAAAATGTGTTGCTCTGATTGGTTGATAAATAAAGCTGTTTGGCCAATGGTGAGGCAGAATAAGGTTAGGCGGGACATTCGAACTAGGGGGAGAGCAGCAGAAAAGCAGAGCGGGGGCAGACGCCATTCCGCCATCTAGAAAACAGCGTGTNACAGCACACAGGTAAAGCCACATGGAACACGTAGCGACATAGATTTATAAAATGGGTTAATTTAAGATGTAAGAACTAGCTAGCAAGAAGCCTGCCAGGGCCATAGTTTTAAAATGATATAAGCCTCTGTGTATTTATTTGGGTCTAAGCGGCCGTGGGAGCCAGGCGGGGGAACCGGANAAACTTTCGTCTACGCTCCACAACATGAAACCCATACCTGCAACCATTGTTGGGCCANGAACATGAGGCTAGACAGGTTATAGGCCCCAGGGGAGAATTTTCCACTATTAATCTGTTAAATGGGCATAGAATTAAACTGACCCCTAAAGACTTACTGTTTTTTCTTTTTTGAGAAATTACATCTGTATATGTGCATGTGTGCCCCGTTGTGTGTGCCTGTTTGTGTGTGTGTGCGCGCGCACACGCGCACACATGCGCGCGCTCACGTGCATACCCAAATACGTGCCATAGCACATGTGTGGAGGTCAGAGGAAAACTTGAAGGAGCTGATTCTCTACCTCCACTGTGTGAGTCCCAGGATGGAACTCGGGTTGTCAGACTTAGACGCAAAGTGCGTTTATCCACCGAGCAGCCTCGCCGGCTCTTTCTTCCATTTTTCCAAGGAGAGTGCATCCTGGGCATTACGCTTGTTTCAGAGCCATTGTGGCNATCCATTAGGAAACCAGCACCCTGTGGAGAGGACAATGCAAGAAAAGAAGCAGAGGGCCCCAGAGACAGAGNAGGACCATTTCAGAGACTGCAGAGATGATTTCATTAGCTACAACAGTAGGAGCTGGAAGTGGACTTGGTTGCATTTCAAACAAGGGGAGAAAGAACAATTGTTTAGTGTGTGAGTGTGAGCCCCGGGCTGGGTGTGCGGTTTGCACTCTTTGTTATATCCTCTGGCACGGGTCCAGCTGGCCTCTAACTTCCTCCTGTCAGACCCTGCAATGGGCCTTTGAACTGGAATGCTGCACACCCAATCCAAAACTCAGAGGCTCTGAAAATGGTCACTGCTCGGCAGGCGATTTTAAATCACTTTTGCTCTTGGCTACCTTAAATCATCTCGCACAGCACTCTGGAACACATTAGACAACTTTATTACCACATTCCTTGCCAATTTAATTTTTGTAAATCATATCCCCGCACTTCAGATTTCTTCATGCAACTCAGACTTTTTTCAAGGGAGCCTTTGTATGTGGTGGGGCACTGTGGCCAGTGGGCTCTGTAGCCATTGGCCATGATTGCCACCCTCCATCCATACGAGAGGTGAGGACAATTGTTAGCTGTATTCCCCAGCACACTTTAGTGACTTTGGACACTGCCTGGAGTTACCAAGATTATTGTGGTAACCTGACATGGGTTATTTAGAGAAATGTGAAACATTGTGTTCCCAGTGTTANCTGGAGCAAGGAGAAGCAGGCAGAGGAGATGCAGTCAAAAGTATCTGCTCACTGGGATGGGNCACTAATACCACTTAAGGGGTTTTATTATTGACCCCAATTTCAGAGTAAATATTTCAGAAGGATCTCCCTCCTATTCATATTATTTCAAAATGGCTTTTAATTAAAGCATTTAAAAGTAATGTTACAGAAGGCAGAATATTAAAATGCTAAATAAAGATAATTACAAAAGTCAAAGAAATGCCACAAATGCTAATACTAATACCTGGTTGTCTCATGGGACCAAATGTCCTTAAGTGGTCATTTCTCTCTCTTTATGTAGATGGGCAATTATTTGCTCTTAAAACATAGTTAGAGTTTTACCCATGCCAATGTCAATTCTTAGTCAAAGTGACATTATGAATGTTGTATAGACAGACTGGCCAATCCTGCTTTGCAATATCCTTAAGTTCAATTCAGGTTTTCTGTATCACCAATTGCAGCAATTAGACATTTTAGATGACTTTTTCCATTTATTTATGATTGCACATCTTGGTTATCTGGATTAGTAAAATGCATATTTTAAGGAATTTTAATATACTTGGCCAAACAACCATAGTGTAATACAAGTTCCAGCTGTAGTGCAGAGGAAATTTCATTTTATACAGCTCACTACTGGTCCTTTGAAAATTTTCGTAGTTTGGTTTATGCTGCTGTGAGGGAGGAAGGGGTTTATTTGGCTTACAGGTTATAGACCATCACTGAAGGAAGCCAGGGCAGGGGCTCAATGCAGGAACCTGGAGGCAGGAACTGAAGCAGAGACCATAAGGAGTGCTCTTTACTGATTTATCCCCACTGCTGTCTCATAGATCTCAGGCCCACCTGCCCAGGGGTGACAATAATCATAGTGGNCTGGACCCTCCCACATCAGNCATTAGTGGTNAAAACGTTCCACAGACATGCCCACAGGCCAGTCTGGTGGAGGCAANTCCTCAGTTGAGGTTTGTGTCAAGCTGACAAAATTAACATTCCTTTTGACTCACTTTCATTTGAAGAGGCTGAATATTTTCACATTTCTTGGCCTTTTAAATTATTTTAATAGCCCCTTTACTTCTGGGGCACTCATATTTTCAAAGTAAATTTTAAAGACCATTTGCAAAAGCTGAGCTGACTGGGTAGTAAGNTCTTAGGTGGTTATTTCAGAATTGTGCGGCATGGGCTCACTTCACTGGCATTTGGTGCATAATGCTGTACATATATAAATGCCCTTTGAGGTGACATGTTTATCTTTCTTCAGCACTCCCAACCANTCCTGGTTCTGTCCCGCAAGGGATTTTTTTGGCTGTCACAACTCGAGGAGAACGGGTGCTACAAGTACTGTTTGGGTCGACTCTGGGAATGCTGCTAAACACCCAATATGTGGGACTCTTTTTCCAAATCCGTAAAGTCTAAGCCGTATGATATCAATAGTGCTGAGGTGGAGAATCTCAGTACTAGACTTGTGGGGAATTCACTCTTATGTGAAGTCACATATATAAATGTGTTGGTCTGTTTTTCAACTGTGTCAAGCAAGGCCTATTCANGGTCATCCAGAAAAATCTCTGCTGGCTGACTCTGTGTTTCTTCTTCTGGATTCTGGTTATCACCCTCTACATNATTCCATTTTCATGTTCTTCCTTTGGCTTCNGCGGTGGCTTCATTCATCTCTTGCCTGTGTTTGGCACAATGAGTTTTTGCAGATTGTGCAATGTTTGTCTTTTTTACCCATCATTCCTTGTTTCCTGTAGCCCCTTGTCATTAGTTATCATGAAACCTAAGCACTTATTTTTCCATTCATTTTTTTTTAAAGATTTATTTATTATGTATATAGAAGAGGGTGCCAGATCTCATTACAGATGGTTGTGAGCCACCATGTGGNTGCTGGGAATTGAACTCAGGACCTCTGGAAGAACAGTCAGTGCTCTTAACCTCTGAGCCACCTCTCCAGTCCTATTTTTCCATTCTTATAGTTCCTGCAACAAGCCTTCTTTGTGTATGTGTATGTGTGTGTGCATGTGTGTTTGTGTGTGTACCTGTGTATGTGTGTGTAACAATAATAATTGTAATAATAATAATAATAATAATAATAATGTAAGAGTGGGGGGCATTGAAGGAGTTGAGGGAGGGGACTCAGAGGGGCTGAAGGAAGGGGGAAGGAGGAAAGTGATGCAATTATTTTTTAATTAAATCTATAAAAGTGCAGCCTTCACGTTTGTTTAGCCATCTACTTTTGTTCTTGCTTTCNTGAGCTGGTGGGATACTGTAGACACATCAAGCGCCTTGCACATGCCAGACAGGCACTGTTCTGTCGAGCTGCGTTCCCAGCTCTCAACTGCTTATATTTATGATATTCGTCATTGGAGAATTTTGTGCTGTCTTATATTCTATTGTCTCCTTCCCTTTCAAGAGCAGTTGGATGTACTTCGAGTTCCTCTTGTCTACCTCAGCTCTGTTGAAATAACTTCCACAGATGACAAACAGAAAAGGCTGATTTCTGTTTATACAAAGCCAGGGCTTCTGGAGCCTGGAGATGGCTGGGGTGACAGAAGCTATGGGACTTTACCACTGAGAATTTTGTTGTTGAAGTAGTTGTTTTTGTTTTTTGTTCTTTTTCTTCTACACATTATGTAACCGTGCTGGGAGATGGCCAAGTTGAAGCAGTGTCCTTCCCTAAGAGGGAGTGGTCCTCTGGGTTCAGAAGCATCATCTTCCTTGAAATGACATGAGGTCATCGCTTGCAGAGGAGTGGAAACCTAATTGAATTTGTGCTGTTTAGACATGGAGTCATGTGTTGGTTCGCCTCTTGCTGTTGAGGCCAGTTGTCTACAGAACAGCTTCCAGTGAGTTGAAACCAAATGTCTTCTTGTTCTTGTTCACATGTGAGGCTTTACAGCCAAGTTCAGCTCTATTTTGCTTTTAGAAGACTGTTCTCCAGAGATGGAGACATGAGGATTGTCAGCCTGAAGTCAGCCTGGGCTGCATAGAAAGATCCTGTCTCAAAACCAAAAGAAATCAGCTAGCCAAACAAAAAAAAGCAGAAGGCTCCAGTATACAGATTATAGTTTTTAAAAGCAACAGGATAATTTCTTAGAAAATTAAAAACAGAACTACACATAACCCAGCAATGCTGCTCCTAGTGAGATGTACCCAAAATGTCAAAGGCAGAAATGTGAGTGGATTTGCAAATGGCTTCATAGCAGCCTTTACACAACCAAAACATGAAAGCAACACAAGAAATCCAGTGCATGAATGGAATTTCGCACCTGGTGTGTACATGTTCTAGATTCATTTCTATTGCTGAGACAAAACACCCTAAAACAAAAAATCAGCATCAGGGAAGAAAGGGTTCATTCTGGCTTACAATCCAGGTAACANTCTATCACTGAGGGGAAGTCCAGGCAGCCAGTCAAGCAGGTGGTCATGATACTCCCACAGTCGAGAGCAGAGAAGGGGAAATNAGTGCCTNCATGCTGCCTGTTCACTTGCCTCTTGTGCTCAGCTGGCTTTCTTCACACTCACACAGTTCAGGGCCCAGACCAAGAAATAGNGCTGTCTATTCAGGGTGGCTTTCCCCACCCTAATGGACAAGGAAGACAATCCCCCACAGACATGCCCACAGGCCAGCCTAATCCAAATAATTCCTCAATCGAGACTCCCTCTCCATGTGATTCTAGGTTGTGGCAAATTGGCATTTAAAACTAACCAGGACAGTACATGAAGTGGAGTGTTTTGTAAATAGAGNTTTTTAATTCAGTTTTTGGCTAATGTGTAAAATAATGGATTTTATTATGATTTATTTGATATAATGTATTGTTGTTTGTTTCTCAAAGTCACCCTCCCAAACACCTCCCACAGTTTTCCTCCCCCCAAATCTTTTACTACTGCTTTCANTACATATACATGCACACATGTGTATAAATATAAAATACATTCCTCCTTCTTTCTAGACTCCTTCCTCNTAGATCTTAAAGCTCTTTTAAGTTCTATGTCCTATGCATGTGCATATACTTAAATCTAGATTCTGCTCTGACAGTAAGCTAACTTGTCTTTCTGAGTTTGGCTCGTGTGACTTAACATCATGATCTCCTTGTCTACTCATTTTTTTTTCTGAAAATGACATAATTTTATCCTTGTTTTTGCATGAATAAAAGAATATACACTATGCTACACTTCATAATCCACTCATCTGTTGGAAGGCATCTTGGCTGGTTCAGTAACTTGGCTATTATAAATAGTGCAGCATTGAGCATGAATGCNCAGGTACGTCTAGTTTATGCTGATTTTTGAGTCCTTCTGGGGTCTAGGATGTATGGCAGTTTCTTTAGTCTTTTGAGGAGCCTCGTGTTGATTCGATATTGGCTGACCCTGTTTACACTCTGATTATCAGCAAAGTTTAATATTTATTTCTCCATTTGCTTGTCAGCATCTGGTACTACTTTATTTTTCTTGAATATGGTTGTTTTTTGTTTGTTTTGTTTCCGACAGTGACTCACTCTGTAGATCAGGCTGTCCTCGCACTCACAGAGATCCACCTGCTACTACCTCTTGAGTTCTGGGACTAAAGGCGTGTGCCACCATGCCCAGGTTAATGTAGTTTGAATTTTCATTTCTCTTCTAGATGTTTACCGGGCATTTGCTTTACTTCTTTTGAGAGTGACCTGGTCAATTCGTTTGCCCTTTTTATTTTATTTTTTTAGTTCTTTCCAGAGTTTGAACTTGTAGTTGGCAAATGCGCTTTCCATCCTGCTTTCTCTGCACAGGTTTTGTGATTTCATGCAAGCCTATTTGTCAGGTTTTGGTGTTATTTCCTGAGCTGTTGGAGTCTTTTTCAGAAAATTCCTCCCTAATTCTATGCCTTGAAGTGTTTTGCCTATTTTCCCATGATTGCTTCAGTTCCAGGCTTACACCTAGGCCTACAATTCATTTCACGTGGATTTTTGTACAGGGAAAGGAACGGGACTCAGTTTAAAGCGTTTACACGTGGATATCAAGTTTTCTAAGCNCAGTTTACTGATGAGGCTCCTTTCTCTCAATGNATGTTTTTTGCTAACTTTGTTGAAAATTATACAGCAGGAGCCATTTGGGTTCATTCCCAAAACTTCTGTTTGGTTTCATTAGGCTAGGAGTCANGCTTGTTTTTCTGCCAGCACTATGCTATCATATAATTTAAGATCAGCTATTATTTTATTCCCAGTGTGTGCTTTCTGCTAAGGATTGCTTGGGCTATTCTTTTGGGCTTCCANGTGAATTTCCCAACTGTTTATTCTTGTTCTCTGAAGAATGCTGTTGGAATTTTGATAGGGATCGAAGTGAATCTGTGGATCACTTTGGTCAATAGAGTCATTTTCACAATATTAAATTTGGCAACCCCTGAGCACAGAAAGCCTTTCTGTTTTTCAGTGCTTTCTTTGACTTCTTTCTTCAGTGTTTTCAATTTTCCATTGCAGAGATCTTTAACCTCTTTGGTTAAGTTTGTTCCTTTGTATTTTTCTTTTGAAGCTGTTGTGAGGGATTTGTTTTCCTAATTTTTTTTTTGGCAAGTTTATTACTATATAGGAAAGTGGTGATTTTATATGCTACTTTGGCAAGAGTGTTGATTAGATCTAAAAGTATTCTGGTGGAGTCATGAGAGTCATTTAAGTATAGGGTCATGCCATCTACAAAAAGTGATGGGCAGACTTCTTCCTTTCTCATTTGAATCCCTTCTGTTCCTGTGACTCACCACTGTAGGGAAGACTTCAAGCACTGTATTGCCCAAGAGTGGCTATCTAGTGTCTCATAGTTGGTTTTGGAGGAAATGAGATGTGTTTCCCCCACTTAATAGAATAGCTTTGTCATGTACACCTTTTATTATGTTGACTTGTTTCTTCTAGTTCTAGGTAATCAAGGGCATTTATCATGGAAGAATGTTAAACTTCTTTAAAGGCAGGCCAGGCGGTGGTAGTGCACACCTTTAATCCCAGCACTTGGGAGGCAGAGACAGGTGGATCTCTGTGAGTTCGAGGCCAGCCTGGGCTACCGAGTTCCAGGAAAGGCACCAAAGCTACACAGAGAAACCCTGTCTCGAAAAACCAAAAAAAAAAAGAAAGAAAGAAAGAAAAAAAACTTCTTCAAAGGCTCTTCTGCCTCTACTGAGATGATGTGATCTCTTAACTCAAGCCTGTTTATGAGCTGTATTACATTTATTGATTTGTGGATGTTGAACTCTTTTGTATCCCTGGAGTGACACCATATTAATGGCAGTGTTCTCAATGTGTTCTCGAACTCAATTTGTTGTACTGAGGATTCTTGTCTACAGATTGCTTTTTGTGCCANATCCTCATACAGCGTCAGGGCTTGCTTTCCCTTTATACTTCATAGAATAATAAGTTTGAGAATTATTGTCACTAGCTCTTCTTTAAATGTCTGTTAGAATTAAGTTGTTTATTGGTTTATTGTGTTGAACCCAAGTTCTTTCTTAGTTCCTTTGCTCATGCNTTTGCTGATTGTATTTTTCCTTCTCAATGCTTAGGATTCCTTAAGTATCCCCATCTGTGTTGGCTTAGTCGGCATGCTTTTTAATTTGCTATTAGCTTGAAATGTCCTCACTTTGTGGGGACAATTTTCAAAGGCATTCTTTTTCCTGGATATAATAATTTCAGTTGGTAGTTATTTATTTTGATAGATTAAAATCTAAAATTCTAGCCAGTCATGGTGGCACACATCTTTAATCCCAGCATTCAGGAGGCAAAGTGTCTTAGTTAGAGTTTCTATTGCTGTGAAGAGACATCATGGCCACNGCAGCTCTTATAAAGGAGAACATTTAACTGAGATGTCAGCTTACAGTTTCAGAGGTTTAGTCATTATCATCATGGCANGGAGCATGGCAGTGTGCAGGCAGACATGGTGCTGGCTACATCTTAATCAGAAGGCAACAAGAAATGGACTGTGACACTGGGTGGTATCTTGAGCATAGGCAGCCTCCAAGTCTGCCCCCACAGTAAGACACTTCTTCCAACAAGGCCATATCTACTCCAACAAAGCCACACCTCCTAATAGAGCCACTCCCTATGACCTTATGGGGCCCAGTTATATTCAAACTACCACACGAAGGCAGGTAGATCTCTATTAGTTTAAGACCAGCACAGTCTATGTAGCAAGTTTCAGTCCATCAGCTGCTGTACATTGAAACTCTATCTTAAAAACAAAACATGTAACATTCTCTTTTCCTGGGTTTTGGGTCTTTTGCTGCCAAGTCTGTTGCTATTCTGATGTGTATCCCTCTGTGGGCAAGCTATTCTTTTTCTCTTACAGCTTTAATATTGTTTCTTTGTAGTTTTTGGTTTTGTTGTGTTGTGGGTTTTTGTTGTTGTTGTTTTTATCTTCAATATATTATGTGACAGAGAAGTTCTTCTTGTGCTTGAATGTCTATTTGTCCTTAGATTTGGAGATTTTTCACTATAATTTTGTTGAGCAGAATTTTTACAACATCAATTTTTATTGAAGCTTCTTCTTCTCCATGAATTCTTAGATTTGGTCCCTTAATCATGCCCCAGGGTTGTTAGAAGTGGCAGTCACACTCATCTATTATTCAGTTTTCTTTATTGATGTTTGAATGGAGTATTGTGTCAAGCTTGTTCTCCATCCCTGATATTCTTTTTGTCTGTTTGGTCTAGTTCATTAGCGATGTTTTCACTATATGTTTTTGTTTGATTCATTGAGTTTTCCATTTCCAATGTTTCTATGATTTTCTGTCAGAATCTTGATTTCCTCCTCCACATGGATGATTTTCTCATCCATATTCTGACTTTTTCATCTATTTTCTGACTTTCTTCCCCAGGCAATGAAGTCATTTCTGTGCTTCATCTGCTGTTTGTAGCCTATTCAAAGTTACTGATCATTTTGACACATAAGATTTTTAATTTTTCACCCGGCATTTGTCCATTTCAGTATCTTTGAGTCCAGGAGTTGAAGAGTCACATGTCTGGAAGAGTCATGTTGCCTTGTTTCCTGTGATTGTGTGTGCATGTGATTTTGTGTTGTGACTTGCACACCTGAGTGTGACTTGCACACCTGAATGTGACTTGCACATCTGAGTTTGGATACCTGTTTGGGTTTTATTTGAGGGTCTTTTAGATCAGCAGTTCTCAACCTCTGGGTTACAACCCCTTTCACAGAGGTACATATCAGATATCTTGCATATCTGATATTCACATTATGATTCACAACAGTAGCAAAATTACAGTTATGAAGCCACAACAAAAATAATTTTATGGTTGGGGGTCACCACAACATGAGGAACTGTATAAAGGGTTGTAGCATTAGGGAGGTTGAGAACCATTGACCTAGATATTCAGCAGATTACTCTTTTTTTAAAATTTTTTTTATTTATTATGTCTANAGTGTTCTGTCTGCATGTTTGCCTGCACCAGAAGAGGTCACCAGATCTCATTATGGATGGTTGTGAGCCACCATGTGGTTGCTGGGAATTGAACTCAGGACCTCTGGAAGAGTAGCCAGTGCTCTTAACCTCTGAGCCACCTCTCCAGCCCGAGCAGACTACTCTTAAGGGCTCAATCCTCAGTAACATTCAGAGAGGGGAAAATAAACACTTGTACTGAAGAAGAAAAATGAAAATAACAGCTTTAGTGTTGATTAAGTATGATTAAAATACTTAGGAGATGTTAGGTTACACTGAGTAAGAACTTGCCTTTGAGCTAAGATAAAAGAGCTAACGCTGAACTGCTGACCTCTGCTTCTGGGAAGCCGCTTGCCCTTCTACCTTTCTGAACATGGTCACATCTGCTCTTCCCCATTGAGAAGTGGCCACCACCAATATCCACATATACAGCAAGCTTTCTTTGCTGAAGATCAAACTGTCTTTGATAGAAACCTGCACATTTCAGCTTCTGTAAAACTTGCTTAGATCTCAGGAAAATGACCTTTGGGGAAGGAATAAAAAGACCACTCTAGGATGGTCACTGGTCTTGTAGACAAGATTATGGTGTCTGTCTATATATATGCTATGGAATGTTTCTGTTCAGGGCTGGGCCTCTTTAAGCAATAGCTAGAGGCTACAGCTGCACACTAATTAGAGTTTTTCCTTTATCTTTGAGTGCCGAAAATGTCTGATTGGGGAAGGCTGAGCCCCCTTAACAGTACCAGCAACAGTGCCAAGCCAAACAAGATACACAAATACACTCAAAACCAAAGCTCACTGACACCCACCNATGGCCATACCATAGAAAATAGCAAATGTAAGGTAGAGTGNACTATGAGATTAAAATTATTTAGGATGATTGAAGAAACAGCAAATAAATGTAATAAAGAAAGAGAGCAGGAGAGAGGAAACAGNACACCAAAGCAAGGAAAAGAACAGCAGAAATGAGCGTTATGAAGAAGAAAGGGAGGTACAGGATACAGGGTGAGGGCAGGCTCAGCTGGTGAAAACATAGGCTGCGCAAGCCTGATGGCCTGAGTTCAATCTCCGAATCCCTCAGTGCAAGGATGGATGATGAGAACTGACTCCTAAAAGCTGTTCTCTGACTGCCACATGTGCTCTTTGGCATGCATGTATGCGCACACTCACACACACACACATACACACACACACACACACATACACACACACACAGACATGTACACACACACAAAACTAAATAATTAAACTTTTTAAAAGGACAAGAGATCCAAAAGTGATCATACACAAATGAAAACATACATAAATAAAATTTGATAAATGCACAAAGGGAAATAAAAGATTAAAACAAAAACTTAAAACAAGTAAAGTCAAAATTACTAAAATTATAGTTAAAAATATGGAGACACAAAGAGCAATAAAACAATGAAGTGTTAGACTCTCTCCTTTCCATGTCCTCAATGACTTGGGTGCAGTGCCAGTCTCACCCTTCCTATGGTTTATGGCGGCGTTGAGCATGTACTGGACCTGGTTCCAATGTCCTCAGAGCTGACTTCACTTCAGCAGCTTCGCTGCTTTTCACACCTGGGGTATCCTCTGACTATATTTGGCTTTGTAGTCTGTGGGCAGGGCAGCTCTATCCACTCTGCAGGGGCTCCCCATTTCATGCACCCTGGGGTGGCTAATGTCCTACCTGGAATGTGTCCTGTGTGTGAGATGGGAGTTGGAGAAGCAAACACAACACTGTTTCATCAGGACAGCATGAACCTCTTTGTGCCTTCAATACCCTTAAGGCATTAAACACCTTCTGGAGGGACTGCAGGTGTCAAGCAGTGTGCTGGCCTCCAGGATTCTCAGTCTGCACCACAGAGAACCTCAGGGCAGAGAGGTGGCTTCAGAGTCATCTACCTCCTGACTTCAGGCCCAGAGATACCAGACCTCCCAGTTGTCCTGAGTTGATGAGGTCTTCTGTAGGTGGGGTTTTCCTGTCTTGCTGTCATTCTCAAATAATCACTCAGAGGCTTAATATTAATTACAAATGCTCAGTTAATAGCTCAGGCTTGTTACTAGCTAACTCTTACACTTAAATTTACCCATATTTCTTATCTATGATTTGCCACATGGCTTGGTACCTTTTTTCAGCACCACGTGCCCATCTTGTTCTCCCTGCATCTACCGGTGACTGTCTCACTTCACCCCTATTCATCCCAGTATCCTCAGTTGGATTGTCCCACCTAACTTTGTCCTGCCTTGCTATAGGCCAATAAGCTTTTTTATTAACCAATGAGAGTAATACATGTTCACAGTGTACAGAAGGATTGTTCCACAGCAGTCATCTCTAGCCATAGGGCAAGGCCACCCCCGCATGTTTGTTTCTTTGTCGAAGGTGAGCCTTCTGATGTTGAGATTTCATGACCTGTATGCATCTGGCACCCGACTTTCCTCTTCCATGACTATCTTCCAGAGTTGTCTCTTACNCTGGGAGTGTGGAAAGTTGGCTTTAGCTCAGTTTTAAGCAATGGTTTCTCAGTATAGCCCGAACCACAGCACTCCCATTAAAGAGAGGTGACAAAGTGAAATTCCCCCCACATACACAGCTGACCCATGGTGTCAAGTGAAGAATCTGGTTCAGCTTCCCCTGGCCAGGGAGCCACAGCTGGAGCCCCACATTTTCTTTTCATGGAGTCACTTTCTGTTTCCATGCACTCCTCACTGTCCTATCTAATGCTCCTCTGTGGTTTCTGAAGCTCATCCACTCTCTCTGCCTGTGGCATGGAGTCTAGTCTTTGTTATCTTGACTTTCTTATTCATCGTGTTATATGCAGGTAGCTTCTAATCTGCCATCTTTATAAAATGGAATTTAATTCAAACTGCACATACACATACACGCACACAATACAAATACGATAACATGCAACACAGTTGAACATCAAGGGCATTGTGTTAAGTAAAATTAGCAGTTACAAAGTGACAGCCATCATATAATTCCAGTTACACCAAGTGCACAATGTGGTTTGCTTTACAGAAATGGGATGTAGAGTGGTGGTTATTGGGNCTGAGGAAAGGAGAATGGGAAGTCACTGTTTTATGATTGTAGAATTTAGCTTGGAAAAATAAAAAAAAAAGTTCTTGGGGGTAGATGGTGGTGGCAGTGCCAGATGAATGTTGATGATGCTGTCAAACTGTAATATCACACAAAATTGTGCATTTTGAAAAGTTTTAAATATTTTCCTATATTTAGAGCAGTGTTAGCTTTACAGTGGAGTAAGAGAAGGGTCATCTTGAACACAGAGCCCGCTGCCTCCAAGAACCTGNCTACTGTCAATATCCTCAGCTGGCAGGTGTATTTGTTATAACTGGTGAGCCTATACAACATGTTATCATCCGAAGTCCAGGGTTCTTGTTAAGGTTCACTCTTGATGTCATATATCCTACGAGTTGGAAAAACTTCTAGCGACAAGAACTCAGTGTAAGAGTATCCTGTATTGTGCTCTGAGCCCTGACTACCTCTCCACCCTGTCTTTTCATCCCCCTCCTCTCCCGGCCTGGTAACCACTGATCTTTTTCAGTTACACATTGCTTTGGGAACTAGAGGTTGAAACTGCATTCAACACATGCTTGTGTTTCACCAGTCGCCCTGAATAGCCAGAACAATGTATCTAGGAACCCAAGATAGAACTCATGAGTAAACCTAGTAGCTTATTGGTATACTCCTCAGTATGTGAAATTATCTAGTTCAAAGTGCTTATTTCATAACAGAAGATAAATTTTGTAAGGGATACACAAGTATCTGCATCAGGAGAGGGTTACAAGGTATTTTCTGTACCCTCTATGTGGGGGGGCAGCTTCCTCCTGTTGCTAATTCCTGGGCTGCCTTATAATTTCTTGTATGATTTTTCAGCTCTCCCATGGGATTTGGTAAATTAATTTTCTTCACTGAAACACATAGAATGGTTTTTGGTTTCTTCTCTAAACCTGCCCCACAGCAAAAGGACTAAATTAAAACTAGAGCCTTCTTCCACATCGGCCACCCCACCTTCCTTCCCTGAACTTAATCAAACTCACTCCCTTAGAACCTCACTGGTCATTTTGTGCACATTAGACCAAGACAAAACTTTGGCCCATTTGAATTTTTGTTTTTGTGTAATTGATGTCTAGAGCCAAAACTAGTCTATGGCAACACTNGGTATTAATTAGTCATGGAGTGGATCAAGATGAATTTACATTTTGAGATGTGTTATGAGGTTTTGGTGATTAATTCTCTAGACTAGTCCACAATTTCCATGCAATGCAAGCCAACTCTTTACCAGAGGCGCACACTGAGAGGAAGATGTTGGTGAAAGATCAAAGCATTGTAATAACTAAGCCTAGGAGGTGAGCAAGAGAGTGTTTCCTCTTGCATTTATTAAGATTTATTGATAGGTTTTTATTTAAAATTTATTGATAAGATTTATTGATTTAATAATACATTTATTAAAATAGTATTGATAGGCTGGGACAATAATCTGGGGAGTCATTTATTCGTTCATTTATTTACTTAGGAGCTTGGGGAGGCCAAGGACAACCTTCCCCTTGCTTCTTCTTCTTTTTTTTTTAAAGATTTTGTTTATCTGTTATATATACAGTGCTCTGTCTTCATGTATGCCTGCAGGCCAGAAGAAGCCTCCAGATCTCACTATAGATGGTTGTGAGCCACCATATGGTTGCTGGGAATTGAACTCAGGATCTCTAGAAGAACAGAAGAACAGTCAGTGCTCTTAACTGTTGAGCCATCTCACCAGCCCTCGGGGATTCATTTTTTAAGTGTAATAGAGGAACTTTGATAGACAGAGCAGCCCACATTGTACACCACACACAAAACTCAATTTGGGGAACAAAATTTGAAAATCTAAACTATAAACTTTTAAGAAGAAATACATGAGAACATTATCAATTAAAATAGGCCAAGAATGCTTAGCTGAGAAAATAAGCCAAACTATGAAAATAAATATTTTTTTAAAGATTTATTTATTATGTATACAGAAGAGGGCGCCAGATCTCATTACAGATGGTTGTGAGCCACCATGTGGGTGCTGGGAATTGAACTCAGGACCTCTGGAAGAACAGTCAGTGCTCTTAACCTCTGAGCCACCTCTCTAGCCTGAAAATAAATATTTTATTTAGATATTTCTTTTCATAAAAGATAAAAGAAAAACAATGTGAGTGAACTAACTATTTACAAGTTAGGGAAAATATGCTTCAAGCCTTGTGTCTGACAACAAAGTATCTAAGAACAAAACTTTAATTGTACAGATAACTAAAAATTGTGAACAATTCAAAATAAATGATAGACATTAACAGAAGAGAGAATTGGAATGAATCACAAGCAGGTGACAAAATAATATACTGCTTTACTTTTTTATTTTATTTATTTATTTATTTATTTATTTATTTATTTTGATTTTCGAGACAGGGTTTCTCTGNGTAGCTTTNGNGCCTTTCCTGGAACTCACTCAGTAGCCCAGGCTGGCCTCGAACTCACAGAGATCCGCCTGCCTCTGCCTCCCGAGTGCTCGGATTAAAGGCGTGCGCCACCACCGCCCGGCAACATACTGCATTACTTTAATCAGGAGACTATGAGGGGAAACAAACTGGGGAGTTGCCTCACCGAATTCTCAAGGCAAGGGCAAACCTTTAAACTGCGTGGCCTCTGACAAGGTTGTGGGAGATGACAACAGTTAGAGCTNGCTGATGGAAATGCTTTATAAACTTGTAAGATGACTTTGAAGAACAGTTTGGCATTGTATTGAGACGAACGCCGCCGAATCCTTAGACCCTGAGGTAATTTCACTGAGAAACTGCAGAGCGGTTGCTCACCGAGGGGTACATATGGAGGTGCATGAAGGCGTCTCCACCCAACATTCCTTGCTAAAGAAAAACCCAGCTCCGCCTCATGAGGGATTTGACAGACTGTGTTCCCGCTTCAGAGCACTTTAGCTGTCNCAAGGGATGAGACACAGATCTTTAAGCGGCAAACTGATCAAATCCTTTAAACATAATGTGTGGGAAGAACAAAGTTAATTTGGGGCGGGATAAATACACTTTTATAGCCATTGAAAAGTCACACGCACTGATAGTGCTTATTACTTATGGATATTGGCATACATAATAACACGAAGGAGGGAGTGGCAATGTCAGGCAAAGGGGGTTGGGAAGGGTAACGGGGCTCAAATTACATTTACAATATTTTATTTATTGAAAGTTTTAATGTGAAGCAAGCACGTCCAGACGTTGACATTTGTGGACTTGGGGCTGGGGTGTCTATGTATTTCTTCTATCACTCTGTTCTTTCCTGTATCACATAATAAANATATATTTGCCACAAAATGGTGCCGTTATTTTCCATTTTCCTCTGGAGCATTTCAATTTAGTTTTTATCTTTTATAACATTGAAATTATCTTCTAGAGCCTCCCCTCCGTCTCCCTGACTCATCCTCTCTCTGTTCTTAGCAGGATGACGTTTTCTTGTGGTTTGCCTGGTGTGTNGGTGAAGTTGGGAAGATAACAGGTGCTAGAGCAGTCCTGAAACCTTTGAGTGACGCTGCCTGAGCAGGCCCTTCAGCAGAGACCCATCTAGGGTGTGCAAATCCACAGACATGCAACTGAATACACATCAAAGGGCTAAAAAGTGTTTAAGTCTAAACTGACATATTTTACAATATTTCAACTGTGCTGTCCTCTGTCCAATAAGGTGTTCTCTCTCTCTCTCTCTCTCTCTCTCTCTCTCTCTCTCTCTCTCTCTCTCCCCGCTTGCGTGCATGCTTGCAAGTGTGGGTGTGTGCCTGTCTGTCTGTCTGTCTGACCCTCTTCCTTTCTCCCTCACCTGGCTTTTCTGTAGTTCACCTTTCTTGCTACCTCTCTCAGCCACCCCACACCCATGCAGCTGAGCCTTTGTGGTGCTTTGCTCTGGCTGATTTCCAGTGGGAATCTGCAAGATTTGGGACAGGCAGCCTTCTACGCTGCCCTTTAAGTGTGTACCAAGTCATGTATTTAATTACAATCAACAGGTGCAGGAAACACTGGCATTGCCCCCCTACCCCATGGCTGGAAGTGGAAGGCGCTCTTTCGNGTAGATCCCCTCTAGATTTCACTTTCACTAGTCCTCGGTAGGGAGCTTCTGAAAGTTAGTATCCACTTGGTATTGCTTTGTTGTGCTTCCAAAAATGAAAAGTAATTTCACACACACACAAAAGAGAGTTTCATTTGCAGTAGTTATGAGATGCTTGCAAGGANCCAAAGGTTCTTAAAAACAACAAGCACACCTCAAAGAACTTTGCTGCTTCCGTGTAGAAGATTCAGTGTTTTTCATTCAGAACACAGTAATTCACATCCCTGAAAATTCAGAAGATAGAAAAATGAAGGCAAAAATCTTCAGTAGAAGAGGGTAGCTAGCTTCTGTTCAATTTTGTGTACTTTTTTATTTTATTTTAATATATTCTTGTATACATCTTCACATATAATTTAGATCATATATAAAACAGGATATATACATGCATAAATCTGGTAATTTGAATTTTGTATTTTCTCCTATTTTTATTCACTTTCATGTGTATGAATGCTTTGCCTGTATGTATATCGGTGTGTGCCACATGTGTACAGTGTGTTCAGAGGCCAGAAGAGGGTGTTGGATCCCCTGGAACTTCAGTTACAGGTGGTTGTGAGCCACCAGGAGGGTGTTGGGAATCAAACCCAGATCATTTGGAAAAGCAGCCAGTGCTCTTAACCATTGAACCATCTCCCCAGCCCTGTGTTTTCTCTTTATGAAAATAAAGATGGGGTACAGAGATGACTCAATGAATGAAAATTCCTGTTGAGCAAGCCTGGTCAGTGTTCAATCCCTGGAACCCACATAAGAAGCCGGATGTGGTGGTAAACACCTGCAATTTTAGCTCTCCTTTGGAAAGGTGGGAGGTAAAACAGGAGAATTGTCTGGAAGTTCACAGGCCAGCCTAGCTTAGAATACACAGAAACAATAAGACAGCCCCCACCTCGAAAAAGTGGAGGGAGAGAGATGATTCCCAAAAGTCACCTTCTGCTTCCTGCCTTCAAATATCCAATGTGGTATACATGCATGTGTGTGTACCTGCATATGTGCAGGTCAGAGGACAGCGTGTAGGAATTGGTTCTCTCTTTCTACCATGTGGGATCCAGGGATTGAACTCGGGTCCTCAGGCTTGGTGGCGGGAGCCTCTACCTGCTAAGCCATCTCTTCTGACCCTAAAACGAGATCCTTTGAAAAGAAATGTAAACAACTTGTCAAAACGTAAAAAATAAAAATATCAAGCAAACAATAATGCCTACTGTGGTGGTTTGAAAGAAAGTGACCCCCCCCCCCACAGGGAAGTAGCACTATTAGGAGATGTGGCCTTGTTGGAGGAAGTGTGTCACTGTGGGGATGGTCTTTGAGATCTCTTGCCCAAGCTTCCCTCAGTGTGACAGTCAGTTGACTTACTGTTGCCTGTAAGATGTAGGACTCTCAGCTGCCATGCTCCCGGCCATGATGATAATAGACTGAACCTCTGAAACTGTAAGGGAGCCACCCCAATTATATGTTTTCCCTATAAGAGTTGCCATGGTCACAGTGTCTCTTCACAGCAATAAAAACCTTAACTAAGACATCTACCAAAGTGGAATCTTTGTTCCATGTGGTCATTTGGGGTTGTGGTGAATGGGAGTAGGTATGGGCGTGGGCTGATCAAAATTATTTCTGTGTGTTAAGAACAGGCACCATGAGGGTTTCTAGACAGAACTCAGAATGAATCCTGCCCCGTCGGGCAGGGCTTGAGATCTGACCTGACCAGGGCAATGAGGGATTGAAGAAAGAACAGACAGAAGCACAGAAAAGCTGGGGTCCAGTGGGCTGTGCTCTCTGCTGGAGCAGCACCAACCACTTAACAAACTGAAACTCAGCACTTTAACATACTTAAGTGGGGGGGGGTAGTTAGCTGTCTCAGTAGGAGGTCTTTGGAGGGGAGCAGTCTCAGGCTGTGAACATCTGGGATGAGGAAGCTGCAGTCAATAGTGTTTGCACACACTGCCCACGTTCCTGCTTGAAGCAGAGGAAGGCTTTGTCAACCCCAAGTCTGACCCATATGGAGAAGGCTTTGCCATCCCATGGATCTGAGGTATTTAGTCCCTGACATGACTGTGCCCATGTCAACAATATGCGTTCACTCAGAACTTCATCTGCTCTTTACACATCCACTCAGGGATTCCTCCACTTCCCACAGAATGCCTTCTCCCTTTGAGAGNATTGTGATTCATTATAATTTAAAACAACAACAACAAAAAANACCCAGTGACTCCTTATTACATAGTAATGTATGTGTTTCTTTGATTAACAGCTTTTAATTAAAAATATTATTGCCTTTAGAAAAATCATCAAAAGTATATTCACTGGAAGCAAGGCTCTCTTTTATATGGATTTCCTTAGTCTCTTTCCCCTGATAGCCTTACATGTGTTATTGTAAATGGAGGCAGAGCTTTTTGTCCCAACCGCCTGGTCCCAAATAAACACACAAAAGCTTATATTAATTACAGAATGCTTGACCNATACCTCAGGCTTATTGCTAACTAGCTCTTACATTTAAATTAACCCATTTCTATTCATCTATGTATTGCCACGTGGCCATGGGTTACTGGTCCTCTGGCATCTTGGTTCTTGGGCAGCCTGCTAGCATCTCTCCCTACTNCGCCCCTCTTCATCCGAGTCCTCAGTTTGGTTGTTCTGCCTAACCTTATCCTGCCTTGCCATAGGCCAAACAGTTTTATTATTAACCAATGGGAGTAATACATATTCATATGTATAGAAGGATCATCCCTCTTATATAGTAATATTGTCTGTATTCTTTTTGTCTATAAAAGGGGAGTGTTTTGTATGCGCTNTATTATACTGTTGTATGATTTGCCCTGGGAAGCCATGAACAAAAATCTATTTACCCTAGAGAACAACACTGACAGCAGACTGAAGAGATCATTCTCCCTCAATCTGCCCTAGTGAACTAATGAATCATGGTGCNATTTACAGCAGCAGGGGCCACACAGAGGCAATTGCATCACTGAAAAGCCTCAGCTCAACTTGAAATTGGCTCCTTGTAAGTGCTTATATAACCCTGGAGAGGGGCCTTGTGAATCTTGAGACTTCCTAAGTTTCGTGATCTTCCTAACCCTCTTAAGTTTCCTTAGCTTGCTAAGGCTTAAAAGCCTCCACTCTCCCTCCAAGAAGGAATAGTTCACCTCAGAAGGATTGAAGTTGGAAGGATATAGCAATATACCACTCCCCTGTCCTCTGGTTCTTACATACTCTCTGTCCCCTTTCCCTCCTCTGTGATGTCCTCTGAGCCTTGTATAGATAGATATACAAGTGATACAAATAGCTGATTTTTTTTTCTTTTTAAATTTTGAGACAGGGTCTCACTATGTAGCCCTGGCTGGCTTGGAACTCACTATGCATTCCAGACTAGCTAGCCTCAAACTCACAGAGATCTTTGTGCCTCGGCCTCCTGACTGCTGAGATCATGCACCACCACATCTGGCCTGATAATTTTTTTTTCCATTTATGATTAAACGTTGGGCCACTACACCCCACTTAGTCTCAGTAGCTTGACTGATTGTAACTCTCTTGTTATCTCAACTCAGTGAAAAGCAACAATGTTTCCTTGCCTGACTGAGGCTGACAATAGCAATATTCTATNGGTATAAACACTATACTTCAGAAGGTAGTTTGTCAGGCACAGGCTCTCCATTTGCCAAGACAATAGCAGTAGCCTTTTCCCTGGGACATTATGTACCTAGCCTCTGGTCTTTGCTTACAGTACTGGGCAGACGTCACTTCCTATGGAGCTAACTGTTGCAGAGCTTTTGATACTCTTGAGCCATGTTCATATTGTACCACTGGACACAATCTCTGCCTGGCTTTTTGATAATGAATGCAGATTTCTTAACCGAGTAGGACTATTGGTAACAATTCTCCCCCAGTAGCCTGGCTAGAACCTTCTAGCATTACAAGAGACAGCCTGGAAGGAAGCCCCCAAATGCACTGGGTTATTAGGGTCCTGCAGCCGAAGTGTTTGATGCATTTGGCATGTATAATCTTATCCAATATGTGCTCCTTTCAGGGATTCAGTATATTCTCTAACCTGTCAGTCATTTGGGGGACATCCTCACAGCTACTTGGCAGACACATTCGTTAGGGACACATGTCACCTCAGATTACATAGATGAAGGCAGCTATGCTGATTAGCTTTTGTCAACTTGACTCAAACTAAAATGTCCTAGGAAGAAGAAACCTCAATTGAGAAAATGCCTCCACCTCCCTTGGTCTATGGGAGAGTCTTTGGGAGGGCATTTTCTTGATTAATGATTGGTGTGGGTTTTTTGGTGGTGCCATCCCAGGCCACATAGTCCTGGGTAATATAAGGAAGCAAGCTGAGCAAGCCACGTAGAGCAAGCCAACGAGCAATATTCCTCCAGTCTCCACTTCCTCTAGGTTCCTACCTCAAGCTCCTTCCCTGACATCCTTCAATGTTGGCCTGTGATATTGGAGTTGCAAACTGAAGTAATTCCTTTCCTCCCCAAGTTTGTTTTGGCCAATGTCTTGTTACAGCAATAGAAAGTGAACCAGAACAGAAATTGGTTCCAGAGAGTAGGCTTTTGCTCTGACAGACCTGACCATATTTTGGGGAGGATTATAGATACTTTAGGAATTTTAGACCGAAAAAAAANTTTTGAGTGCTCAAAACTTAATGGGCTGTTCTGTTGGAGCTCGGAAAACAAGAGTGTTGGGAGAAATGCTGACAATGGAAGCCTGGCTTATGAAATTTCAGAGGGAAGCAAAGACTCTGTCAGGGCCATTCATGTGATGTATTTGAATGAAGGATCTGTGGTTTCTGGTCAGCTGGGGCTGAAGAATCAGCTGTCATGAATGAGAGACCAATATCATTGAGGAAAAATATTCCCGGGAAATATTTCTTCAGGGTCAGAGAAGCTGTGGTCCAGAGTGGTCAAGGCTGCTTTTCAAGCCTCCGGCTAAACTTGGTAACGTGTAAGCGTCTCCNNTGAATTATTGGGTTTTGCATCCTGGGAGTGNCAGGACTGAAGGAATCATGGAGAGAAGCTGAGGCTTGGAACTATGAGGCCGGGCTGGAGAACCCGAGGAGAGGCTATTGATGAAAATGCAGCCTCAGCATTAGTTGAGATGCCAGGATGTAGGAGATGCCAGGATTGTGGGATGGCCACCAATGACAGCGGCAGATATGGAGTAGAGCCAGCTTGAGCCTGCAGGATAAGCTGTGTTTGCCTCAAATGGCAAAGCTGTCGACATGGAACTACCCCAGTCCTTTGGGGCCCAGAAGGTCTTGAGTTCAGACTTCAGACACTAAGATATTTACACTTCTGGACTTGGGTTTGGCCTCTATTTGACTATGACTGTGCCCTATTTCTTCCCTCTTGGAGTGAGAAGTATTTAATTTGTGTTTTATTTTACAGGACTCCATAGTTAATAGACTTTGGACTGNTAAAGTATTGTAATTTTTAAAGACTGTAAGACTTTAAACACTTTATTCTTTCATATTGTGATAATGACATGAGATCTTGATGACAAACAAAAAGGAAAGGTTATTGGCTTCATAGTGATATGTTTGTATATCAAGGTGACAAGTGCTTAATTGAACAATTTTATTTTTGTTTTGTTTTTTTTTTCATCTGACATAAGCTAGTATCACCTGAGAAGAGGGGATCTCAATTGAGAAAATTCTTCTGACATATTGACCTCTAGGCCTGCCTGTGGAGTGTTTTCTTGATTGATGATTGGTTTGGAAGGGCCTAGCCCACTGTGCATAATGCCACCCCTGGGCAGTAGTTCTGGGTTGTATAAGAAAGCCAACTGAGCAAGCCAGGGGAGCAAGCCAGTAAGCAGCGTTCCTCCATGGCCTTGCTTCATTTCCTGCCTCTAAGCTCCTACCTTGAGTTCTTGGCTGGAATTCCCTCAGTGTTGGACTATGACCTATGATTTGTAAGCTGAAATGAGCCATTTCCTCTCTGAGCTGTGTTGTATTATACAATAGGAAGCAAACTAGACCAAACCCCACCCTTGGATTCCCTCAAAGGACACTCCATTCTCAGCTGGCTCATCCTTGACTTCATGTCTCATCACTCATTGAAGGAAGAGTGGTTCTTCACCACAGGAAGAAGAAGACACATCATCCTGTACTACATGAGTAAAGGTAGCCATGTCTGGATCGCGCTCATAGATGCTCCAGGCTCAGATAGATCACACCTAATAGCCCATCTTATCATCCATCACAGGGGCCATCCAACTGCTCCTCTCAACTTACCTTTTGTTATGTGTGGCACATATTTGAGTACCAATTGCATTCTGCCACTCTACTAGACAGATGTGAACAAATGAGCATTCACTCCAGATAGGATGGTGATGATTAAGTAAATGAATAATTCTAGCCAAGTCTAGTTTAGGGATGTACTAAGTTTATCATAAGTACTTACAGAAGCATGTATGGATCATGGGTGACTTGAGGAAGACCACATTTCTCAAAGGTCCACAGCATTGTGGGTAATGACACACAAAAACTGAATCCCTGAAGCTCCCAACTTTCAGGCAGATCCACTGAAGAGTCTCCTCCCATCTTCCAGCAAGTATTTGTTACTCATGTTGTCTTGGGGAGATGAGGTCTTGTGAACTGTGTACGTTCTGAATGTTGTGTCTTGTCAGTTACTGAGTCTTGAGATGTTCCTTTCTCCCTCCTGAGGGGAATGTTTTAATTCAGAAGAAACATCTACACAGCATAGACCTCAATGGCTTTTCTTACATATTTGGAATATATATATATACCATATATTATGATACATTATAATATATAATATAAATATATATTCATAAATGTCAACCTCCTTTTTCTTCATGGCCCTAAAGAATTATAACACAATGGATTTAACTACTTTTCTAATAAGAAATATGTAAGTTAATGAGTAAGTTAATTGTTTAAGACTTTGTCTATGACAATTTCATTCATAAACATTGCTTGCTCTTGATCCAAACTTAACAAAAACATTGACATTGAATGGGCTTCATTTTGGTTAAAAGAGTTCTCCTTCATTGCATCAAGAATATTTTCCAAATATTCTGTCTTTTTCCCTTGTGCCTATAGATTTGGAAAACCCATCTTTAGTTTTTAGTACACTTGAGATTTATTTTGATATAGCGGATGAGGTGATCGTTCATATTACTCTCTTGTTTCAATATAGTTAGCATATTTCTCAACATTAATAGAAGTTATTCATCTTTTAGCCACTGATATAAAAACAATTTCAATTGTTTTCTATTATAAGTTATCACACATTTATTAGCTTAAAGCAACACAAGTTTATTTTCTGGCAGTTCCAGAGGCCTGAGTTCCCTCCAGAGCTAAAGGGTAGAAACAATTTCTGTGTATTCTCCAGCTTTAGGAGGCTGTCTGCATACCTTTGCTTGTGGCACCTCACCCCTACCTCTTCTTCCACACTCACACTTCATCTTCTGACTTCAATGCTGCTGTCTCTTCCTTCCTTTAGACAACCCTTGTAGTTGGGATAAACCACCAGAACTCTCCAGAATAATCTCTCTCCCGATGGCAATTGATGCATATGGGCGTTTTGCCTATGTGTATATCTATGCACCACATGCATGCCTGCTGCCCTCAGAGGCCAGAAGGAGGTGTTGGATTCCCTGGAAGTGGAGTTACAGAGGGTCGTGAGCTTCCATGTGAGTGCTCTGAATTGAACCCAGGTGCTCTGCAAGAGCAGCCAATGCTCTTAACCACTGAGCCATCTTTCTAGCCCTAATGTCAAGATTCTTAATCACATTTTTTTTACAAGAGATCAAGATTCTCTTAATATGGATGTAAACACATACACAGGAATGATATANATCTAGCAAACACATAACAGGTGACCAGGAACATGAGCAAGGACTAGGGCATCAGGACCACTGGGGGTGGTTAGCAGGATGCAGCCTACATCAGCTTCACAGGGGTGATCTGTGAGCATGGGTATACAGAGAGAAGCAGTGGTGATGTTATGCTCATCTTTGATATATTGTATTTATTTGTAAAGAAATCTGAAGTAAAATGGCAAAATGCTTATATTCTCTAAATCTGCATGGTAGTTTCTAGGTATTACATTCCTGTGTATATGCATCTCTATTTATGAAAGAGTTCATCACTGTGGCAGGCTGAAAAGTGGTCTGAAGAATATGGAGATGGGTCTTTCTTCAATTCAAATTTTGTTTCTTTTGAATAGATATAAATATAGGATTGCTGAATTTTATAGTAGCTTTGCTTTTTAAAATGAAATTATTTTATTGTTTNATGTGAATAAGTGTTTTGCTTGCATACAGGTATGTGCAATACATGCATGCCTGATGCCTGCTAAGGTCAAAAAANGGTGTTGGATGCCCTGGAACTGGAGTTACAAACAATTGTGAGCCACCATGTGGGTGCTGGGAATCAAACCCAGGTCTTCTGGAAGAGCAACAAATGCTCTTAGCTTTGAGCCACTTCTCCAGTCCCAGTAACTTTACTTTTAACTGAAGGGATATTTTTCTATTTTCAAAAATTGTTGCATCCTTTTTCTATTAACCAAAATGATACAAAAATTCAAGTTTCTTCACAAATTCTCAACATTTACCATTGCTTTTTTAATGGAAAAAGCAGCCATCCTAAAGAAGTGATATGATACCCAATCATGAGTATGGTTTTTTTTTTGCCTTGTTTCCCCTAAATGGTTAATGATACTGAGCCTCTTTGTACATCTATTAGACATTTGCTTGTCTCCATTGAAGAAGAGTCCTTTGCTCATTTTAAATCATTTTTTAAAAATATGTTTTATTTTGTTATTTAATTTTAAGAGTTCTTTGTATATTGTGGAACTAACTCTAAGTCAGACATATTCTTTACAAATAGTTTCCCACCCTGTTCCACTTGTATTTTGTTGCTTATTTCCTCTACTGTGCAAAAGACTCTCAATTGATGTAACGTTGATGTTTGAGTTTTATTTCTGATTTAGTGTCATTCCAAGAAATCATTGTTAAGGCCAATGCTGTTTTAGACTTTCTTGTAAGAGTTTTGAATTTTTTAAAAATGACTTATTTGTGTGTATGTGTGTGTGCCTACTTGTGTATATGTTCACCATGTATGTGCAAGTGACTATGGAAGCCAGAAGAGGGCACCAGTTCCCCTGGAACTGGAGTTACAGACAGTTCTGAGCTGCCTAGTGTGGCTGCTGGGAACCAAACCCCGGTCCTCTGCAAGAGGAACAAGTTTTCTTAGCTGCTGAGCCACGTCTTCAGCCCATGAATTTCAGATCTTAAGTTAAAACTTTCATCCATTTTAAGTTCCTCTTGTTTATAATGAAAATTTAAAAAAAGGTCACCACAGTTCTTGTTGGTGTGGGCATCCACTCTGCTAGATCCTATTTGTTGAGGAAACTACTATATCACTGTTAGACATACTTAGCACCCTTGTTGACAGGGAAAGGAAGCAAAGCAGGAAAGGATTTTTTTTTTTAAATATCTGCTTGCAGATGACTGCAGATGATGTGGTTTCACACACAGAAAATGCAGAGAACTTCACACACAGACACACAGAGATGGGAGGCGGTGAGGTAAAAACTGTTAGAAATAATTGATGAATTTCAAAAAGTCGTAGAATGCAAAATCAACATACCCAAATTAGTTGTATTTCTCTATGCCAATAACAAAGTAACTGCAAAGGGAATTAAGAAAATACTTATGGATAAACTTAATAAATGTTTTTATAACCTGTTTTTATAAGAGCTCAGGCAATTCTGAGTCAAAGAAACAGAGCCAGAAACATCATCCTTTCTGACTTTATCAAAACTACTGTTCATCTTTTTAAAATAGATTTTTTCCAGAAGCATGTTTACATTTTTGTTTCTTTTCCTCCCCTCTCTTCCTCTCCCTCTCTCCCTCCCTTTCTCTCTTCCTTCTGTCTGTTTTCAGTGCTGAGGGTTGGACCTTGGGCCCTAAGCATGCTCAGCAGGCTCTCCTCTATCCCTGAGCTGCATCCCCAGCCCTGATCATTTCCATTGTGTTCTTATTTTCTATTTCCGTCATGTCTACGATGACTGTTGTTCTGTTTCCCCTACTTCTGTGGTTTAGTCTGTTTTGTTTTACTGGGGACTCGAGTTCTATCCTGTGCCCACAGCTTCCAGTAGTATTTCCTGTGTATTTAAAACCATTAATTTATGTGTACATTTTAGCTGTATCCCTTAAATTCAAATGCATTCAGATTTAAATATAGTCTCTAATTCAAATTGTCTTTAAACTTCTTGCCTCCTGATAGTTATATGTTCAGGGTTCTGAATATATGGAAGACTATTTTTTTGTTCACTTACCTTTTGCTAAACTGTAGATTTAAACTGCGCTTTGTTACTGTTTTTATTTTGCGTAATTCCTTTAAAAATTATTAAATATTAGAATAAGTAACTCATAATCAGCCATAGTCTTAGTTTGTTTTCTGTTGTGTTAACAGAGCACCTCATACTGAATAAATTATAAACATGGGGGTTTCTTTGCACATGACTCTAGAATCTGGGAAGTCTAAGAACATGAGCAACATGTGGGGTGTTCCCATGCTGCATGACATGAGGAGGTAGGGTAGTGAGCACTCAGTGGGTGAGCGGGGACTTGGAAGCCCACTTCAACCAATGTAAGGAATGAGCTCATCTCTTGACCAGGAGCCCACTTCAAAGGAAATGGTAGTACTACATTCCTGTGGGCGGAACTCACATGGCCTGATCACTTCTGTAAAGACTCATTCCTTAATATTGCTAAAATGACAATTAGGGGCTGTAGAGANGGTTCCTACCCGTGAAAGCAGGAGGGCCTGAGTTTGCGTCTTTGACATCTATGTAGAAAGTCTGAGGGGGGTGTGGTGCACATCTGTAACCTAAGTGTTTGGGGGGTAGGGGGTGCACTATAGACAGAGATAAAACAGATCTCAATCTCTGGGGATCATTGGCTAGCCAACCTAGCCATATCGATGAGCTCCAGGTTCAGTGAGAGACTCTACCTGAAAAAAACAAGGTGGAAAGCAACCAAGAAAGACATTCTGTGCCTACCTCAGGCCTCTACAAAGACGTGCACACATATGTATACGCACTTGCACACGGAAGTCCTCACATCTGCACACACATACACCACACACACCCACATGGGCAGTTAAACTTCAGCATGCATTTTGAAGAGAACTTTCAAGCTGCAGCATCTTCGTCTTTACTGCTCTGTCTTCATTTCCTGAGGTGTGGCCATATCCTGTGTATTTGGAATGTCTGGAAAGCGTTCCTATTTCACATTCATTTTTAACGTTATTTCTGCAGAGTTAGAATTCTGAGTTGTTTTTGTTTTTGTTTTTGTTTTTGTTTTTGTTTTGTTTTTTGTTTTTTTTCCCAAAATGATGTTCTCTTGGACTTTTACCTGTGAGAAATCCATGGTTATCCACAGTTATGTTTGTCACCATTCCTAGCATAGGAATGGCAATCAGCTCAGCTGCCCAAAGGATCTATTTCCTGGTGATTTTCAACATATCCACTGCGATGACCATTTAACCTTTTCTCTGTCCTTGGACTTACAGTATGCAAATGCTCTTCCATTGTTTCCTTGAGTGTTTTGATCATGGCCCCTCTTCCTCTTCTGGAAAGGCATTACTTACACAGAATCAAGCACACCTTCCTGGTTGGAGGAATTTTAACGCCTAAGTAAACATGCAGGGATCTAGCTCTGTGTGAGCCATTCCTCACGGCAGTGTTAGTAGGGGGTTTGCAAGGTAGACCTTGAATTTAGTTATTTTCTCAGGACTTTTCTCATGGTGGCTCTTAGTCATCATCTCCTGATATTCATGCCCTGGTGCAGATGTCTCAGACTGGATAGTTGAATGAAGTTGACCCATGGAACCATTAAGTTATTGCAGAAAAGACAGAGTATAATTTCAAAGGCAAAAGATTTTGCATTCTTTTGTTATGACCTCTTGGATTACTTGTTCTGAGGGAATCCAGAACACATGAGAAAAAACAAACAGCCCTGTGGGGAGAACTGCATGGCAAGGAAGTGAGTCCTTCTGCCAACCACAGCAGGGAAATAACATCTACTTAGAGCCACATGCAGTGGCCATCAGGGAAGAGAATCCTTCATGTGACCGGGTCTGGTCCTTGATTTGACTGTAACTTTGTATAGAAGTTAAAATCATTCAGCTAAACTGNTTTGGGATTGCTTTATGATATAATAAATGTTTACCACTTTCTCAATCTGCTGAGTGGCTGGATGATTTGGTGCATATCAACAGCTAACTGAGGCATATTTTCTATTGTCCCAGGAGATGAATACTCTAGGTTAGGACACTCTCTCTCCACCTTTTAGGGAACCCTGCTTTTCACTTCAATTGAAACATGATAGCTATACTGCAAGGACACTTACTACACTTATAAAGACAGTGGGCATTTTTATCATTGACTCTTCCTTCTCCTAACTGCTTATGGTAGCATATAGGATTAAAGAAATTCTGAGCACCCCAGGGATCTTGGTCAATGTGTTAAGCTGTGGGTCACTGTCTNCTGTGTCTTATAGTTCTGGGGCCTCTGATATATTACCCCTATGTGTCTGTATATGTTATTTTTCTATTGCTATGGTAAAACACCATGACCAAGGAAACTTATGGAAGTGTCTGTTTGGCCTTATTGTCCCAGAAAGTTAGAGTCCAGGACTGTGGACCAGAGGCAGTAAGCAATAGGCATCATGGATAGAGCAGCAAGCCAAGTGCTCAC
The DNA here is from genome assembly GCA_001675575.1 of Neotoma lepida. Lineage (NCBI taxonomy): Eukaryota > Metazoa > Chordata > Mammalia > Rodentia > Cricetidae > Neotoma > Neotoma lepida. Next base: position 263,577 of record LZPO01117054.1, read on the forward strand.
CTCTTGAACCACAAGTATGAAGCAGAGAGAATGAACTAAAAATGGTGTGTCTTGAAATTCCACTTACAAACTTCCTCCAGCAAGGCCACACCTCTTAATCCTCCCCAAACAATGCCACCGACTGGAGACCAAGTGTCCAAATGCCAAAGACTATGGGGAGACATTTCATTCAAACCACCACAGTGACCAGTGTATACTTGAAGATTATGAGGTTTGAGAAGGCAAAGTCAGAGTGCTGCGTGTGAGCTGTCCTGAAGAACACCCTGGGGGAGGAGGATTGGACTTTCCTATTCTGTTTTTATATTCTCATAAAATACAAATTGCGAATGGCTACTTAATGGATGCTTACCAGCGCACATGCAAAGAAGGAGTCTGTAAGTGCTGAGCCACTTATGATGATTGACAGCTATATTGAAAAATGTGTGGACCTGGCTCACTTGTCAGAAAGAAGTAATACATGGTCATTAGGAAATACTGACTTGCCAAAGAGGACTAAGGAAGATGTTGTGGAAATGAACAATGGTAGATTTGGGGATTCTGTTTGTTTGAGGGATATATATATATATATATATATATATATATATATTGTTTTTTGTTTTTTGAGACAGGGTTTCTTTGTGAAGTAGTCCTGGCTGTCCTAGAACTCACTCTGTAGACCAGGCTGGCCTTGAACTCACAGAGATCCACCTGCCTCTGCCTCTCGAGTGCTGGGATTAAAGGCATTCGCCACCACCGCCCGGTGAGAGGTGTATATTTTGTCTTTCTTAAAACATGTGCTTTTAGACTATTAACAGGTTTTGAGGATGTTTCAGGCGTATGAGGTCTTTTCTCACAACCCATTTTTCCAGCTACATGTTGGGTGATTTAGTTTCTACAATGGCTAACTTGGGATGTCAATGTTATTGCATCTAGTGACGCCTGGAGAGCAGGTGGGTTGTTATTCCTTGGTATTCCCCTGCGCATGTTTTCAGGAAAGCCTTGACTTGAATGTCCCATCCAGTCAGTTACAGGCATAGATGGTGAAACGAAGAGAAAAAAAAGTGCCCCCACCCCCATCGTCCTTGTTCCCATGCTACCTCTTTCTCCATTCCAGAGAGGATAAATTTTCTGCTGTTGTCCCCCTTTGTCCCCCTTCAACATCAGATTCCAGGAGCCTCCCAGAGCCCCAGCATGCTTCTTGGGTGAAGCTACACTACAGACTACAGACTGCCATTGTGGACCTTCTAGCTTCTGTGACTATGTGAGCCAGTCCAATAAACGCCCTGCTGGGTCCGTTTCCCCCAGAGAACCTTGCCTAATAAAATCCCTGGCTTAGCAGAATCTCAAAGGACCAAACAGCAGAAACCCTGAGATGGGAGGCTGCATACCAATGGCCACTTGAGTTCCTGTCCATGATCTTAAACTTCATGATTGGTCCCCAAAGAGTCATATCAGACCAACACCTCCAGTGTGAACTTCATATGTACATGCTTCCAGCCTGCCCTTCACCCCGTTGACTGATAATGTGTTCCCATGTTGTACATAACAAGGCTTGATGATGGAAACTCACTCCTGCAAGTCATGTGGCTGGAAAGTGGTGGAACCAGTGCACACGCTATGATCCTTGGCTCCTGGAGCCCACAGACTTCCTGCTATGATGCGTGGCCCGTTACTTAAGTAGTGCTGGTCTCTGGCCTCTCATGCTGCATATTTAAGTAGCACAGATTCCCTGGCAAGTTTGGAGCCAACTTTCTCTTCCCTGGGAGGTCATTCCTTTGAATAGAAACGCAATGATCTGTAATAAAACATGGCTCTTGCCAGGGAGTCTTCACAGATGAGAGCTCTTCTTTGATCCATGAATCTCACCCTAGGAGCTCTCACTGCCAATCTTTGGCCAAGACTGGGCTGGAAAATGTTCTCTAAGATTCACTTGCCATCTCAACTCTTATTTAAATGCAGAAGGGCATGTCCCATTCAGAGTGATCTGCAGCTGGGCTCTGCATCCTGGGTGCTGTGCATCCGGCACATGGATGGGTTAGCTCAGTCACAAGCTCACTGCCAGAAGAGGCTAAGTGTGGAGTTGATACTGTTGAAGTTCATTGGTGCTGCTGAGAGCAGTGATTCTCGAAGTGGGGCTCCCAGCCCACAGCAGCATCACCTGGACACTTGTTAAGAAGTTGTATTCTTAGGCGTCCCCTCAGAAATTTAGGGGATTGGTCTCAGGAATTCTGAATTTCAGTAAGTTCTCCACGAGTCTGGCATATGCTTAAGTTGGAGAGCTACTGGCTTTGAGTGTATTCACAGTAGCAATGGGCATTCAAATGCTGTGTTTCATTACATCTGCCCTATACACAAGTCCACATTGCTTTAGTTAAAAATAAATGATAATAATGTTTATTCATCCGAAGAAAAGAAGCCAACTCATAGTGATAGAAAGGCCTGTTTAGCCCAGTATTAATTTCCTGGGAGCTGGGCATTTTATATCAACATAAAGTCATTTCTGAATGGAAAACCAGTTTCCTGTTAGTTTTGAAAATTGCTAGAAGAAGCTGGGAACTAGTCATCCATTGTCTCTTGGAGCACAAAACTGCACACAGTAAGAGGTGGATGGAGTGGGTTGGAAATCCATTCTGATATGGCTCCCACCCTGTAAGAACAGCAAATGCAGCACCTCACCCTCTTGTTCAGTTATCCACTTCCGCAGCCACCCTGTGGGACATCCAGGATTCCTCCTTGAAGGAGACAAAAGAGCTGTCTGCCTGGCTCTTGTCAGTGGTCGAGTTGACAGCTTTATGTCCTCAGGAGAGGGAGGACCTGCAAGGAGGTGTCATGAGACTCTGTCTGTGTGGCAGGGAGGAAAGATGGCTGTTTTTATAGAGGAAGGAAAGCATCGAACAAGGGAAATTAGATGGAAAGACCATAAAGGTCTCAGGTTGGCAAAACCAATTAGTAGATGTTTATGAAAGATAAACCCCGAGGTCAGAGAGGATTTGCTTTGATGTGGGTACCCTTGGGTTTGCAAGATGGATTAGCATCCTCTCTACAGTGGTTAAGGGAGAAAGACCCCAGTCTCCTGCTGGAGACTCCAGCCAGCTGTGTGCCCTTGGGCAGGCGACTTAAGGTTCCAGGCAGCCTCGCCTATCTTCATCTGCTGCAGGAGGGGATTATGGTCGCACTCAAGTTCTCTTCGAGTTCTGACACGCCAGTAAATTCTTTCTGGTTCCTGCAATGTTGGGGGGACATATCAGAGCACCCCTGCTCATGGCTGACTCTTGGGCTTTCTACACAGTTTCAGTCTCCTTTGGCTAATTTGAAGGGAAAGGCTTTTCACCTCCATTCCTGGCCCATCGCAGCCACTTTGAAGCAGGAGTTAACTTCCATAGAAATGAGAACAAATCCCAGAGTGACCTCAGGGGAGCTCCCAGCTGTCTGATGATGTTTGCTTTGCTGTGAACCTTGGGACAAAATTGAGCTGTGCTGTAAGGTCCAAATGGGTTTTCTGTTTGTTTGCTTTAAACTTTGAGCATGTACTCATGGATGGTTTCATTAAAAGTATCATTGGGAACATTTTCAGGACATCAAAGGCGATGACAATGGCTTTCGTAGGAAACAAAGAAAGCCAACTCCCCATCTCATGTTCCTGTGGAACAAGATAAGGTGCAGATATGAGTTGATGAGGCAAACTTGTCCAAGTCCTGCATGAGTGGGGCTGGAGCACCTAAGGAGTACGGCCTGCTGTGTGGCTGGAGACAGGGTACTTGCGTAGAATGCATGACTTCCGGAGTTCTAACCCAAGCACAATCCCAGAACCTCATTTTTCTACACTGAAAATCGGCACTTCTCATTGACTGACCTCCTCTCACGTACCCAGCCACTCTGCAGATCAAGGATCTAAGTGACACGCTATTTCAGCTAATGTGGTCAAGCTTGCAGAAGGATAGCTAGCCTTGGGGATGACAAATGCACAGTTCTGTACATGTTTATGTAGAAATGTGTGAGAAATGCAGCTTCTTAGGCTTTGCCACTTCTCAGGGTATAAATATTTCCACTTCAGCTTCAAGCTACCAGTATCACATCACCAAACACCGAGTCGGATAGGCAAGAGTTTGGCTCAGAAGGACGCTGGTCCTGCACAAGGCACACAGTAGAGGAGTATCAGAGGCAGATCTTATACTCAAGGAATTTGCCTGTGGAACCCAGTTTTTTCGTTTTTTTAATCACATTTTTATTTAGTGTGTGTGTGTGTGTGTGTGTGTATGCACACGCTCACTCACACGTGTGCACATGTGCATGTATGTGCCATCTTGTGTGTGATTAAAGGATAGTTCTCTCCTATGTGGGTCCTGGGGATTGAACTCAGTTCAATAGATTTGGCAGCAAGCTCTTTTACCCACCAAGCCATCCTGTCAGCCCAGAACTCAGGCTCTTGATCAAGATGCTTAAATGACTACCCCTGANTAGGATCTCCATTCCCTAAGCCCATGCTCTATCAGTTTAGTCTACATGGTGTTGTAGAATATTATTTTAAGGTGTGCTACTTTTGTTTATGTTGCATTTGTTTAATTCTGTGAAGCTGTGTTATTGTGCCTGTCTAAAACACCTAATGGTCTAATAAAGAACTGAATGGCCAATAGTGAGGCAGGAGAAAGGACAGGTGGGGCTGGCAGGCAGAGAGAATAAATAGAAGGAGAAATCTAGGCGCGAGAGAAGGAAGAAGGAGCAAGAGTATAAGAGGAGGAGGACTTCAGGGGCCAGCCACCCAGCCACACAGCCATACAGCTACACAGCCACACAGCCACCCAGCCACACAGCCATACAGCTACACAGCCACACAGCCACTCAGCCACACAGCCACTCAGCTACACAGCTAGATACAGAGTAAGAAGGAAAGAAAAGACATACAGAAGTAAGAGAAAGATAAAAGCCCTGGAGGCCAAAGATAGACAGGATTAGTTAAGTTAAGAAAAGCTGGCAAGAAACAAGCTGAGCTAAGGCGGGGCATTTATAATTAAGAATAAGCCTCCATGTGTGATTTATTTGGGAGCTGGGTGGCAGGCTCCCCAAAAGAGTAAAAGAAAATCCAACAACAACATGGATTTTTCAGCGTCTAGGCATGTGAAAGAAAACTTGTCTTTCTTATGACCTCTTCCACACCAGTCCCTAGCTTGACTGATCCCCAGTGTCTATTTATGTAGTATCTTCTTCTCCTCTCACACGAGTCCCCCAGGGTAAAGAGCCATTTCACATGATCATTCTACAACTGTATCTGTGACTTGTCACTAAGTCCAGGGGGTTCCTTTGTCTTTTAATCCATTTCATCAGTGAATCAAAACCGACTGATTAATGTGCGTGTGTGAGCCGGGCAAGCTATGCTGAGGCGGCTCCTTTGTAAACAAGTTCACAGCTGCGTCAGACATGCTTCTATTTTCACTCTGGAGTCTCAATTTATGATAAACTTTTGCAATGGTGTCACTGCCATCTGCCCTGCGAGACTTTCAGGAAGCATGAGGTGCCGGGCTTCCATCCCACTAGGAGTCACAGCTCTGACAGCTCAGCTCTGAAGATGAGAAGCAACCTTCTGTCTCCATCCTCTTGGAGGAGAAAGGGTATGCTGATGCCTACCCCACTGGGCTCCTGAGATTTCTTGGTAGAGCTGTGTGAATGGGCTCAGGAAGCTGGAAGACACCANACAACTGGAAAATGGTATCTCTCCACAGAGGAATGCAATCTGAAGGGTGAATGGTTTGCCAAATTCTGCCCCTGAAACCCAGTTCCCCCAGTGTGGGCTGAGAGAGCTCCTCTTCAGGAGGACCCTCGGCCTCTTCACAGCATGACTTGGGGCCAGTCTTCTGAGCTAGCCGCAGCTCCTGAGAAGGTATTAGAGACGCTTTGGGGGGGGCCCCACCCCCCACCAACTGACTCAGAATCGCAGCATTTTTTGGAAGTGATCAAGCTATCCCTTCCCAGAACACCACAAAGACCAGTTTCTTGATACATGGAAGACAAATTATGTTTGAATGCCTCAGGCCATAGTTTATAGTGAGGAAACAAAAAGAAACNCATTAATATAAACCATTAAACAAACAAGTGCAGCACGTCAATCTGGATATCATTTGTATAAATGTGATGTTAGGTTTTTATGTGAGGGTCACAGCTATATTAATTTCAAAATCATTACGATATTGATGAGCAAACACTTGCCACTAAATAATTCCTTTTCTTTACTGGGAAACTGGGACCTGATGGCACTNCAGTAAAACTCAAATCATGGACCAGTGAGCTAGATCTGAGTTCCAACCACCACTCACATGCTGGAAGAGAGAACTGACTCTCCCAAGTTGCCCTTTGACCTCCACATGCATCCTACAGCACATGTACCTACACACACACACACACACACACATACACACCACACACACACACACACACACACACACCCCACACACAATAAATGTAATAACAATAAATGTTAATAGTTGTTGTTTGGGCATTTGTCCTGAGATAATCGTTTAACAATTTTTTTAATCATTTAACAATTTTTTTAATTTATGAAGCTTTTGCTAAGAAAGGAAAGATAATATTATATTTGAAAAGATACTGTAAGATTTTTTTCACCTTATGGTTACTTATTTTGTCTTATTATTCCACTTNATTTTATTTTATTTACTATAAATAATTTTCAAGCAAAAAGACATCAAATATATGTCAATGCATAGCTCATAATAAGCAACCCCATCTCATACCACTGCTAGTTGGTTTTAGTTATTAACAATACATGAGTGTCAATCAACTTGGTAAAAGGTTATGAGAGACTATTTCAAATCTCCTACCCTGAAGAAAATTGAAACAAATCAATAAAACATAACGACATTATGTTGATCAGCCATAAATCACTCAAAAACAATAAAGGCAAGCTAGAAGAAGAAAAAAAAATGTAATAAAGCTCAAAAGTGCATAACCCAGGGAAAGAGGCAGCCTGTTAGAAATATGTGCTTAGACCCCTTTGACAGAACCTGAAGTACCACGGACAACAAATTAACCAAATTACACACTTCCGAACACACCAATCCAGTGAATCATTAACTGCTATTTCCAACTACAATCAAAATAGTTGTGGTTTTTGCAAACGTTGTTTTGTTTGTTTATGTTTTTGTTTAATACGTTTTTCAAAGGTTAAAGGTAGGGGTTTGGTGGGAATTGCTAGCAGGCATTTCTCTTGCTTTAATTTACTGGGGGAAAAAAATAGAACTGTTTAATTTTTAATTTGCAGAGAATTTTCTAGAGAGTGGTTCTCAAGTGTCAGCAGCGACTGTTAAGCACAAACTGCTGGCCTCACCCGAAGAGTCTGGTTCAGTAGGTGCCAGAAGGGGCCCAACTTCTCCAGAAGCTTCCCTGGTCAGAAGAACCCTGTGAAGGGGCGTGTGTGTGTGTGTGTGTGTGTGTGTGTGTGTGTGTGTGTGTGTGTGTCCCCAGCCCATGCTGAGGGTTCAGAGCAATCACACGTTCCTTCTTCTGCTTCTTCCACTGAGATTATCCCGCACGGATGAGACGTCAGCCTTGCTGCTAGGAAGCAATTGACTTCTCCAGAGTCTACAGTACATGTTTGCTAATTAGCTCCAATTGGACAGACTTGCTGGCAACAAAGTCTGCTTGCTCNAGGAGGTTCAAAGAAACTCTGACATCCTCCCCGCCTCTCCCCCTCAACATAGACAAATTGAAAGGAGAGAAGGAAACCAGCTCAAAGAAAACCATCAAAATTAGAAGCAGAAAATAAGCAAAACCTTGAAAATTGCTTAAATCATTTAATCCGGGTAATTAGCAAAACACCTTGAGATAATGGTATGCCTTGCGCGTACTTCACAGGACTCACCGCCGGTAAAGCACATTTCATCATTAAAAGCTTGCGCGGTGCTTGCCACACGGCCAGCACTGTTTGAAGCACTCTGCTGATAAAACTCATTTAATTCTCACCAGCGTTCTACAAAGGAGGCAACCCTCCTCCAGCCCCGCCGCACCTCCCCCTCCCCTCCGTTTCAAATGATCAAGAACGTGCTGCCTAGAGAGGTTAAATAAATTGCCAAGGTCACACAGCCGTGGAAGGGAAGGCTCCGAGATTGGGACCGAGACAGCGTGAATCCAGCTTTGGGCTCTCTATTGCCAGGCATTGGTGATCGTGTATTGGCTTAGGTTAAATCAATGTGCCCGCCCCTTACACTCAGCGATATCTGGACTTTTCCCTAGCCAATTGAAAGAAGACCTTTGGAGGAGCCACCGGGCACTGTGTATGTTCCAAAGGGGTCCCAGTAAATTGCCANGTGTGTGAGGCTGGAGCATAGCAGCTACCAGGTCAGGCCGTTTCCTAGTTTGTTTTCTGTTTCGGTGTTAAAACATTCTGACCAAAATCAACCTGGGGAGGGAAGGGTTTATTTGGCTTTCATTGCCATGTCACAGTCTGTCACTGAGGGAAGCAGAGGCAGAAACTGATATAGAGGCCATGGAAGAACTCTGCTTACTGGCTTGCTCCCCATGGCTTGCTCAGCCTGCATTCTTATACAGCCCAGGACCACCTGCCCAGGGGTGACACAACCCACAGTGGGCTGGGCCTTTGCACATTAATCATCAATCAAGAAAATGCCTCTACAGACACGTCTACAGGTCAGTCTGATGGAGGTATTTTGACCCAGATGACCCGACCTTGTGCGGAGTTGACAAAAACATATGAACCAGCACAGGTAGTCACAGAGACCTCTCGGTTTGCCTTATGTCACAAGCAGCCCAGACAACAGCATCAGTAGGAGGCGTGNTCTATACAGGGGCAGCACTACACAGGGATGTGTACAGGGCCCTTTTCTAGAGAAGCTGCTAGAATGTCAGAATGGAGGAAGCATCAGGTAAGATGGTAGCAAAATGTGTGGACTCAGGATAGCATTGCTTAAAACTCTGAACGTACGGCTTCACTAATCCCATTCATTGTTTGTGTCCCCCACACCTTTCTTTTGTTATTTTCTTTTATTTCATTTATTTTCCTGTCTCTTATTTTATTTCATTGCCTTGGAGATTTTGCTTTCAGATTATAGCTTCTTGTCTAAACTCTGGGACTTTCTGAGCTCCTGGGTCTTCAGAACTCAGTGTGTAGACAGCAAGTTTCTGGGGAAAGTTATGACATCTGATGACATGGACAGCCACCCTGGGAAGGATCTGAGTGGCACATCTAGACCAATTGAGACTGTTAGAGAGAACGGCTGGCTTCAGGACTACACAGTTTCCCTCTAAAANCTCACCCCCATTTCCCTTAAGAAGCCAATGGCACCAGATCATCGTTCAAANACAAACAACCACAAAGCTTTANTATCAATTAAATAAGATGACAGAGGAATGATTACTAAGAACAGAATAGGAAAAATAGTAACAGTAATTCAACAGTATTGGCACAAATGAGCTCTCAGCAATTGTTGCTGGGGGAGCAGCTTGTGAGCAGGTGACATCAGCAGCCACATGTCATCTCTTATCACCCATAGCTCTTGTAACTCCTAGCAGTGACCACTCGCCTTGTTTATAATTGCCATAGTTTGGTTTCTATTGCTGTGGTAAAACACCATGACCAAAACCAAATTGAAGAGGAAGGNGTTTGTTTCTTCTCTGACTCTCAGGTCACACTCCATCACTGAAGGANGTCTAGGCAGGAACCCAGGGCAGGAACCCGAAAAAGCAGAAGCCATGGGGGAGTGCTGCTTACTGCCTTGCTTCCTAAGTCTTTGCTCAGCCTGCTTTCTTGTGCAACCCAGGACCACCTGTCTAGGGGTGGCACCATCCACGTTGGGCTAGGCCCTCACATATATCATCAATCAAGAAAATGCCCCNAAAACACTCACACAGGCCAAGTGGATAGAGGCAATTCCCTAATTGAAGTCCCCTCCTTCCAGGTGACTCCACTTTGTAACAAGAAGATAAAATAACAACACAATCAGTGCAATAACCAAGGGCAAAAAGATGGGAGCTGAGGACCTCCCAGCACACGACAGTGCTGAGGATGAAGTCACCGTTCACACCTGGCTCTGACACTAAAGCAGGATNAGTTAAAGCGGCAGTTCTCAACCTTCCTCACTCTGCCACCATAAATACAGTTCCTCATGTGGTGACCCCCAACCATAAGATTATTTTGTTGCTACTTCATAACTGCAATTTTGCTACTGTTATGAATCNTAATGTAAATACCTGATATGCAATCCCCAAAGGGGTTGCAAACCCCAGGTTGAGAGCCAGGGAGTTAGAGCATGCAGGGCCCAAATACAAAATAACAACGTTGGGTTTCAGATTAAAGAGTTATTATTTGGAATGGAAACTGCAGAGTATAAAAACAGTGCCCGTAGTCCTTGTAAGGTGAGGCTCCAAGTGACTGCCCAGAGCACAGACCCACAGGGCCATGGCTACCCAGAGTGGACCGCAGAGCTGCCAACATCCTCCTGGAAATTAATAAGAAATTCAGTCTCAGGCCCCACCTGAGACCCAATGATCAGTTTGCCTATTGTCACAGCTCATGGGAGGAGGGTGCACGCTGAACTCTGTGGGGTACAGTTCTGAGGTGTGAGTATCTCTCTGGAGCTTGCATCGTCAGCTGATGTGAAGAGCCCTGACCTCTGGGCTCATGTTGCNCCATCAGGACGGTGGGATGCAAACACACTGACATTTTTAGTTCTCCACATTAGCAGGTGGGTCTTCTGCACACATTAACCAAATGTCTTATCTATGGTCCCTCCTTCAGTTCAGGTTGTGAATGTCTGATGAGTCTCTACCACCATGGAATTGAGGACCTTCCCCTCAGAGCCACTGTGGCAGACAAATCTGCCCTCTGGATGACACAGATCTGCAACTCCCATGAGGCTGGACTGGTGCAAATTCCTAATGAGTTTTTGAGCTCGGACTACTCAACTCGCTGCCCCCTTTAGCTCCTGGTGTATCACAGCATGATACCATATGGTATGTGACTGCTAGGTTACCATGCACACAGAATTCCCCAGGTCTTCGAAAGAAGGACCAGTCAGAGGAAAAGCTGTGCAAGAAGTAGAGGGCACAGTAAGGCAACNGTGATCCAAAGAGTGGGGGCAGCCTCTGAGAGAGGCTGGTAGATGGGGTGTCCCGTGCAGCCTCAGAAGGAGCACGGATCTGACAACTCATTCCAGACTTCCTGAATGGGAAGAGAAGAAAGTCCAGTTGCTTTAAGCTACTACATTTGTGACAACTTCTCATAGCAAAGTAAGAAACTAATACACTTCTCAAACAAATGCATGGCCTCTCCTGAAGCCATCATTCTGGTGTGGCAAGGAGAATAATTCTCAGGGGTCTAAAGAGCTCTGGGGAGGGCAGGTTTTAGTGCATTGTCAGGCCCCTTGGTGCTTCATGACTAGGTATTTTTTATTTGCTTTCTTTTATTTTGTTTGGCTTTATAATGGTGACTTACTGTTAAGCCCCGNCCAGCCTGGAGCTTCTCTGGCTTCTCCTGCTTCTGNCTACCCAGTGCTGGAATCACAGGTGTAAGCCACTATTCCCTGCTTTCACCAGCTGCTTATTAAATGCTCAAGGGAGGCTGTACATGTNACTTTGCCCATTAATAGCATGTTCCACAGAAAGACTTGTAACCTCACTGCTAAAGTTAGCACTGGACAATCCTGCCATCTCTGACGCCACCTCATCTTTCACAAGGTTATATAAGATGTTGCAGAAAGAACCATGATGCCAACCAAGCCACCTGTGCAGCAAATCCTGGGCCTCCTTCCTTCTACCTGAACTGAAAGTTTCCCTGGCTCCACATTAGCCTCGCCCCACCGAATCTTTTGATTTACCTCACCAGGGAACACATGGAAGCTCTCTACTTATTATACTAAGTGTCCTTGAGCTGCCTAAGGCACAGCCCATCCCTGTGTTCAGGCTTCTGGCCTAAGGATGAATGTAGTCCATAGGGGATAGGATGGCAGGTGTGAATTGTCAGGCTGTCCTCNCNACTCCAGGGAGTACTCCCACACCCTGTCACAGGCTGAGAGAAAGTCTGTCGTGGTACAGCCTGGACATCTGTAGTTTGAGCAAAGCTTCCAAGGAACTCTGGATTGTAGTCAACTGCTAATATAATGATGATCCATTAAGAGATCAGTCACTGTGATGGTTTGAATGAGAATGGTCCCCATAGGCTGAGATATTTGAATCCTTGGTCTCCAGTTGGTAGAACTGTTTAGGAAGGATTAGCAGGTGTGGTCTGGTTGGAGGAGGTGTGCCATAGGGGCAGGCTTTGATGTTTCAAAAGCCTACAGCCATCCCCAATGTTCTCTCTGCTTCTTGACTGTGGATCAAGATGTGTGCTCTCAGCTTCTGTCCCAGTGCCATGCCTGTCTGTCTGCTGCCATGCTCCCCAACATGATGGTGATTACTCCTATCCCTCTGGAACTAAAAGCTCCAAATAAACCCTTCTTTCTCTAAGTTGCCTTGGTCATGGTGTTTGGTCACAGCAATAGAAAAGTAAAACCAGGAAAGTCACAAGAATAAGAAAATCTGAAGTTAAATTTAGGGGTTTGTGGTGATATTTTCAGCATTTATCTGACTCTGGGTTTTCATTATTAAGACCAATTAGAATTCGTGCCACAGGGGTTATCCTAAAAATCCACTCCAAACTTTCCATCCAGATACCCCTCCTGGCCCGAGTGTAACCATTGGGTCATGGAAATTAACATCGTCAGGTATTACGTGTTCTCCNTCTGGGGTTTCAATGCCGACACTACTATTTATTAGTTAAGTCATCTTGGCCCCATTTCTACATCTGCAGAGTGCTTCTCTAGGCAACTGGAAGAACTCTAGGGCCTACTATAAACACCCAGCCATTGACTTTTCCTGGCTTCTCTGTTCCCATGGTGCCTAGAAATCAAGGCTCGGTACAGGGAAGTAGCAACTCACACCCTCAGCTCTGCTGGGCTGTCCTGCTTCCCCTACAGTAGCTATGTATCATCCCTGAGACTGNTCACCTTGTGTCAATACAAGATGACAAAATTCCTGAGGGAGACCAGCTGATTTTACCATCTCTTGAGACAGATGACACTTCAGCTCTGTGCGAGGGCAGACATCTGGGGCTTCAGAGCCTCCAAGAGTGTCCATCTACTCTGGTCTTTGTGGAGGACAGTGTGAGATGCTCTCCCTCTACCTGGCTTTAATAATTGATGACCAAACAGTTACTGCACCTGGCTTGAGACACTGCTCCAGGTGCAATAAGCTAGACCCGGCAATCCAATGNGCAGTTCTGAAACAGCTGCAGATAGATCTTGTGCATGACACCTCCCTCTGCAATCCACACACTGCTGCCTTCTTCAGTAGCCAAATACCCTCTGTCATGGGGGATCACCAAAATGGTAGAGCACAGATGAGAAATGGTCCCCTGACTCCAAGNTCAACTCTATGGGTCATGTGGAGTCTGTTCATGGACTCTGATTGCTCTAAAATGACAGTAAGCCCTGACAACCACTTGGCAAGCTTGGGATTCCACAGAATGGTAGGGTCCAAGAGGGTACTAGAGAGACCTGGAGAGCGAGTCAGAACCCAGGACATGTGGAAGAGCCTGAGAGGGACTCCAGATTGAAAGCAAGAAGGGGAATGTAAGAAATACAGCTGGGAAGGGGAGGGGCACACCTAACTACAAAGGTCCACACCTCAAGTTGTCAGGAGGTCTGCCATGTTCTGAGATATCAGCCAGGGCAGGCAGGAGAGACCCNGAGAACTGGAGCCTGAGCCATCTGTCCTTATAGGGGAGGGCCTCTGAAGCTTCAAGAGTTGGGAAACCAAGAACGGAGAACGTGAAGAAGCCTTGGAGTAAAAGATACACACTGGTCCTTCTGTGGGCACCCATCTTATGCTAGAATTCGGTTATGTCATCCCTACATCAAATCACTGGCCANGGCAGCACAGTGGGGGAAAGACTAAGCTTTGAAAAACAGTGAGTCTACCAATGCTGGGAAAGTGCTACAGAATCATCCAACCTGAAGGATTTGTTGATCATTCACAGGTTTTGTCCCTATCCTCAGGCTGCGTGTGTCTGTGTGTGTGTGTGTGTGTGTGTGTGTGTGTGTGTGCAGGTGTGTGCAGTACAAGTGATATGAAGG
>LZPO01117055.1:2723-15158 GCA_001675575.1 Neotoma lepida
CGAAAACTAAACAAAAACCCTTAGGTTGGCACGTAACAGTGTAAACCCAAAACCTCGAGGCCAAAGCAGAACCAGGAGTTCCAGGAAGCATGATGGGGAGTGGGGGGATGTATGCTATAAGTGGCCTAAGGACCATGCTCTGAGAAGACATCCATCTTTCCATGAGTATTTATTAAGCAGCTACCACATGCCAGGCTGGTTTTCACTCTAGGCAGAGATAAGAAAGACAGAAATCTGCTCTCATGAAGTTTACATTCTTGTGAGGGTAGAAAATATCAAGGTTACAATGAAAGTGCCCAGCCAGGGACATAAAGCAAGTGGACAGAGACAGCGCTTGTGAACCTGAAGAGCCAGACGGCAGGGCCTCTCTAAGGTCACTGCAATGACAGGGAGGCGCCAGCCACCTTCTTTGGGAAAAGCATCCAAGGGGATCTTTTATACCCAGTTCCTTTTAATCCTAGGCCCTCATCTAAGAATATCTCAAAGTAAACAAGTCCAGAGAGTGAAGGTTCCCCCCTTTATTATGGAGGCTTCCAAAGCAAGAGGACAGGATAGAGGAGTTTGCCTCAGGGAAGGATCTAGCTGGCCCCTGGCCCTTTCCCTCCCGGGCCTGGTACCCCAGGCTTCCTTGGCCCAACGGCATCAGTCTGATTCTTCTGCCTTTCGGGAAACCTGGACCCATANATCTCTCTCCCTCACATGTCCCCAAAATCTCAGGCCAGGCCAGACCCCAGGGCTGAGCCAGCAGGATATATGGCAACACCCAATCCTCAGACAGGCCTCCTGGAGCACCAGCTGGATGGGTGGGGCCTCCTGAGCACTCTTCCTGCTTTGCAGTGCCAGGTCCTTGGGGTCACAGGCATGGGTCTGGTCCTCAGGATTAAAAAGACAGTGACAACACCAAACAGAGGTTGACCCCCATCCCAGCAGGTTAGAGAACACATAGACATGACACTAGGACCTCTGAGGAGGAGGAGAGGAGCCGTGTGGCACAGTAGATACCCAGGGCAGGTGGGCAGCAGGGGGCGGGTGAGGATCATTTCTTCTTGGCACGGTCTGCCGCATCCAGAGCAGCCATGTTTCGTGCAGCTGTGATGAGGTGGATGACACTAATGACGGACTTGAGCAGAGCGATGGGAGCTGTGATCCAGAGGCCCATTCGGAAGAGCCCCACAGAGCCAACTATGGGGAGGCAGAGAGAAAGAATGGTAGAAGGCGATGGAGGGTGCGAGACTGAGCCCTCTCTTTCCCCAGGCAGGGCAGGGTGGAACCCCACCCCCACCCCCTTTTCCTACCTAGTGGTCCCTCGGAGAAATTGAACAGGTACAGGAGGCAGTAGAAGAGTTCATTTCCAGCACACAGGGTGAACAGAGCAGGCTGCATACAATATAAGGCCGCCTAAGATGTAGGGCCATGTCCCTACCGTAACCCACAGGGACTTCAGCCACAGACAGGAGAGGGCGCTCAGCCAGCTGCACACTGCACCCTACTTCATACTTCTTTAGCCTCTGTCTGTCGGTCTCTCTGTCTGAGCCTCCTTCTCACTGCTACCAGGAGGATTCACACAGACCTCCCACCAATTCTCCTTCACCATGCCTCAGCCCAAGGACCACGCCTGCTTAGATGGTTCTGTCAGCCACTCACTCCTGACCAAGGTCCAGCCTAAGACTTCACATTTTCGGATCAGGTAAGGGAGGGACAGGAAATGCTCACCCTGGAAGTATAGTAGATCCGAAGCACAGGGTTCCCAGACAGGTCGATCATCTTGTGGCTCTCACTGCCTCTTACCACAGAACTTGGGGAGAAAATCCAAAGAATTCATGAGCTTTCACTGCCACCGTATCCATCCAATCATCTCACTGACTGGCACTGGCACCTGGCATTGCCTCCACTGTACGGAGGAGCTGGTGTGAAGCTGAAAACTGCATCTCGTTCAAAGCCTTAGAATTCCCTAGGTGGGGGCAGTCAGGATTAAATGCCCCACCATAAAGCACCCATGTTTCTCCCGGCATTTGGAATCCAAAAATATCCAGCCAGGCCCATGATAGAAATTGCTTAAGCCACCTTTAAAAATGACAAGCCCACTCACAGACACAGCATGCACCCAGGGACTTTAACAAAGCAAAGTTTAAAAAGAGGCCTCAGCCAAGGATAGGGGCATGCTGGCATAGAATTCCAGCGCCCAGGAGGCTGAGGTGGAAGACTGTCATGAATTTGAGGCCTACCTGGGACACAAACTAAATTCGAAGTAAGCCTTGGGCTGTGGTCTCAAGGGGGAAAGAAAAAGGAAGACACCTCCCAGGGAGCCTGAGGTCACCCCAGTACCCCTCCCACGGCAATGTCTTCCACTCATCAGCACCTCCAGCATCAAGGCAGACCTGTGCAGATGCAGCCAGTGACTGGCCACGTCCAGGCTCATGCTGAGCTGGAAGAGCAGGGTGGCTCGAGGGTACAGTAGGGCCAGGTTGACCAAGAGACACATGGTGGAACAGCGGTCTGTCAGCATGTCGAGCATGGCCCCAAAGCGGGTGCCTGAAAAATAATGAAGTTGAAAAAATTAAGGTGGAAGGGACTGTATGGTACAGTAGATGACAGGTGCCCACATCTGGTCTATCACTCAGGGCCAAGTATGAAAGGAGTTTGAAAATGTCTACCATCTACTGCTCCAGAAGGAAAGCAGGCTGCTGTCAATAGACGGTGAGGTCAAATGGACGAAGATTATGAGGACAAGAAGGCAGATGCATGGGGCTGTGGCAGGACAGCGATTGGAGGAGTAGAGAAGCTCTGTCTTCAACCCCTCTAACCCAGAACTAACAAAGAAAGGCAAGCAGACCCCAAGTTTCAGGGGCAGTTTTAGAGGTGGATCTAGAGAACTCATTAATGAATAAGTCGGAGGTCCAAGCACCACCTGCTCCCCCCTCCCCAGCTCCAACCTCTTCTGGAATTCCTATTGTCTGTGACTAGCACATAGTAGCCCCCTCGTAAACACCTGTTGAATGGAATTTTATTTTCTTATTTACTTATTTATCTTTTATTTTATGGTATGAGTGTTTGCATACATGTATGTGCAGCACATGTGTGCCTGGTGCCTACAGAGGCCAGAAGACAACATTGGATCCCCTGGTTTGTAAGCCACCACATGGGTTCTGGAAACCAAATCTAGGTCCTGTACAAGAGCAGTAAACATTCCTTTTGTTTGTTTGTTTGAGACAGGCCAGAACTGGAACTCGCTTTGTAGACCAGGCTGGCCTTGAACTAACAGAGATCCACCTGCTTCTGCCTCCCGAGAGCTGGGATTAAAAGTGTGTGCCACCATTCTTAACTGATCCTCTGAGCCATCTCTCCAGCCCCAAATAATTTTTATTTTTTCAGGATTTTGCTGTGTAGCCCTGGCTCATCTGGTACTCAATATGCGGCTTAAGAGGACTTTGGACTTGGAGCAATCTTTCTGTCTGCCTCTCCAGTGCTGGAATTACAGGCATGAGANACCACGCCCGACCCAAAGGGAATTTATCCAGAGAGACCTCTTCCATTCACACCACTATGGCCAGTTTAGGTCATACTGTTAGGTCCCANCCTTCATAAGCCATGAACAGTCTTCAAGAGCAAGCTTAAATCCCCCCCAAAACTCCTGTTTTGTTTTCTTACAGAGATGGGAATGAAAGAGTCATCTTATCTCTAAGGTTCTGGGAAAGCAGGAAAAGGGCAGGCAGATGTTGGGTCCCCAAGCGGTGGTGGTAGAGTTCTGTCACCTTGATTAAGGGCTCGAGCTGCGTGTCCATCGAAGGCGTCTAGAAGTCCACTGAGTAGATAGAAGGAGGAGGCCGTGAAGGGACAGCAGGGCATGAAGTAGAAGGAAATGATGGCGAAGACAATCCGGGCATAACCTTGGGATGGGAAGGGAGAGGGACAGGTTGTGATCGGGGAGCCAGCTCACGGTCCCTCGCCCTCCGCTGGTGTTGGGGCCACAGACAGCACTCACCGATAAGGTTAGGCACGAACAGGAAGATATTTTCCTCTGGCATCTTGGCGGCTCCCCTTGTCGCCCTGGCCCAGCTCTGGAGGTGCAAGGGCTTGTCCCAGTCTCACCAGCGCGGCCTCAGTTTTCAGTCCGGGACATCAGCCGCTCCACCTGAGCCCTGGGCCCAGTTCCCCCGCGCGACCCCAGCTGTTAGAGCCCGCAGGGCGCCAGGGCGCAGGACACCCCTGGGTGCAGCTCACGCACACCTGGCCTTCCGATGGGCAGGAGCTGCCGTCTCCAGCAGAGGGCCCGCTGCTGGCTGCGCCCGGCTCCCCAGGCTTACTCTTCTGTCGGGGACGTTAACAACATCGGAGGAAGGAGAGAGCGGCTTTTAAATAGAAATAAATAAATTAAATAAATAGTAGCTGAGGCTCCTTTAAGGCCGGCCCGCTTCCTTTTCCTGCCCGCGCTCCTTGGCTTCGGCTCATACCAACGCACTGAGGGAGGGGAGGGAGCTGAGAGCCATTCACAAAGGAAGGAACTGGAAAGGGGGAAGCAGAAGAGACCTGAAAGGGAATCTGCACTTCGCATTCTACAGAGGGCGTCAACTCCTGGAGGCCAAGGTAAAGCGGTGAGATTCCGACGTCCCGAGTCCGGGCCTCCCCGAGNGACGGGGTGACTTAGTACAGCCCACATCGCTTCCCCGCCCGCTACGTCTGCGGCCGCGATCGCTCCCGGACCCAGGCTGGGAAGAGGTGGCTAGAGAGGCTCGGGGCGCGCCTGCCACTTGCTTCTAGCGCCGCCCTGGTGGTGGGAGGATTAGAGCCCAGGTTCCACCCTACGTCATCTCCCAAATGCCTCGAAATAACGCTGGGGTCGCCACCTCCAAGGAGGAACCTGGAGAGCAACCATGGCACGCTAGGAAAATGTCTTTAGTTCTAGAACCTCTAGTCTCCTAGCAACGGAACTATAGAACCTTCGCAAACATTTAGGTCTATAGCAACCCGGAGCAGCGCTTCCCTGGCTCTCCCTCTTTCCAACCTTCCTCCCCAACTCCAACTCCCTATCCCCTGAGGCCCATCATAGGATCCCCTTAGACCTCTCCTTCTCCCCTCCCGCCGAGTAGCCCACGATTTCAACCCATCAGCCAGGTCGGAGGCTGCATGTTGGCTGCCTTCCCTTAGGAAGGGCCTTGGCAGAGAAGAAGAAGAGCGTTGGAGGGGATGGGGGGAGGGAGTTATTCCGAGAGCCCCCAACCTCAAAGTTATAGGCAAAACAACAGACTTTTTCAAGGACAGGATTAAGACAGTGGGGTGTTTGAGCTGTAGGCATGGACTAAATCTGGGCCCAGGGAATAGTGTGAGATGGGGTCTGGGGGGAAGTGGGCTGGTTTCTCAGTCTTAACACAAACTTTGTTTCCAGGGGATGGCATCCACATCTGCCAGGAATGGGGAGAAAAATGACAGCTGGCCATCTGAAGCTGCGGCCTCCTTAGGTGGAGGGCAGGTGAACAATGGGAATGTGGAGGAGCAGGGAAGCTAGGCAGGTAGTCTGGTTCTGAGCCACGTGCCTTTATCCTGAAGCCCCACAGCCTGCGTCCCTTGTCCCCGTCCTTCCAGTCAAATCACACAGCTCAACCTTCTAATACCAGATTCCCCAGCCACAGAGCCTGCAGCCTGGAAGACACCAGACCGGTGGGAATTTGCAGGCTGAGTTCTAACTTCCTTTCCAGAAAGTCTCATTATCCCGTTCGGAAGAATTCCTGACCCGGATCAGCGCAGAACTTGCAGATGAAGCCCTGTTTATTGCTCGCTCCCGCATAAACTCTGTGCCCATCGAGGAGAAGCAGACAAAAGACCAAGGGACTCAGATATCTAGACATGGTGAACTCTCCCTGTTCATCTAGGGACCAGTTCCTAACTCGCTTCCAACCATAGCTGACCTCTCCAGGAAGCTACCCATTTTTTTTCCCTCCTCAGTACCAGTCCTAGGCACAGTGCCCCTTACCCTCTAACCCACTCATTGTTGCTAGCCAGGAGGCCCCTTCCCCCCATCCACTCTAGCCACAACTCTTTCTAACCATGGAGAAAGTCACTTCTCTTACTGTGGACTCTATTTCCAGTGCTATTCACCAAGACCCGTGGCACAGACACCCGGTGAGTGAGGCTCTGTCCTGGGTGAATGGGGAGGAGCCTGTGGGGGAGAGCAATGGTAGGGGGAGTTTTGAACCATGCAGTGCTCTCCTATCCCTTCCTGATTCTGCACTTTATGATTCTCAGCCTTCTCTCTTTTCTTCTGCCGTCTCCAGCTCTGACAGAAATCGCTCCCGCACCAAGGCACACCTTCTGCCATCTCCTCGTGAAAAGGTTTGTAGAAGGTCATTCCGTTTCAGCATTTCCAGTTTCCACTACGTGCCACTCCTTGTGTTAGGAGTTTGGGACACAGAATGCACAATATAGACTCAGCCCTTAAAGAATTCAAGGGTTTGTTTTTGTTTGTTTGCTTGTTTGAGATAGGGTCTCACTATGTAGCTTAGTTGGCCTGAAATTTACTGTGTAGACCAGGCTGTCCTGGAACTCACNAAGATCCACTTGCCTCTGCCTCCTAAGTGCTAGGATTAAAGGCGTGCTCTACCATTCCCAGCAAAACTCAGTTTAGGAGGAGGCCAGGCCAAGTTAATGACCGATGATGACATAATATGGAATGGTGCCTTCCTGAGAGAACAATAAGATTGCTTTTGCCTCATCCTCAGCTGGGCTAGAAGGAAAAGTGTCATGGAGCTTCCTGAAGGAGCTAACACCTAAAGAAAGGATTTTCTAGGAAAACAGCTCTGATAAAAATATTCTAAGCAGTAAAGATTGTACCCAAGGCACAGAGAGGTATCTTAGTGAGGGAGGTTGTGCTCTAGGGCCTGCAGGCTTGGTGGCATAAGCCTTCAGTTTCAGTACTCTGAAGGCAGAGAGGGTGATTCCTGTGAGTTCAAGGACTACTTGGTCTGCATAGTGAGCTCTGAGACAGCCAGGGCTACATAGAACGACCTTGTCTCAAAGTAAATAGACAAATTTAGGAATTTAGTAATTATACATATGTAATATATAATAGATAAGAGAAATATACAGTATATAATAGAAATTATATGTGGGGAAACAAAAATTTAAAAACAGACAAAAAAGAGGCTGGAGAGAGATGGCTCAGCAGTTAAGAGCACTAGGTGGTTTCCCAGAGGACCCAGGTTCGATTCCCAGTACCCATATGATGTCTCACTACTGTCTGTAATTCCAGGAGATCTGATACCCTCTTCTGGTCTCCACAGGCACCAGGCACTCAAGTGGTACACAGACCACCCATACACGTAAAATAAAATTTAAAAAAAATTAAAGCCTGGTGTGGCACATGCCTTNAATTCCAACATTTAGGAAGTAGAGGCAGGTGGATCTCTGAGTTCCAGGCCAGCCTGGTCTACAGAGAAGTTCCAGGTCAGCCAGGGCTATNTAGACCCTGTCTCAAAAACCAAGTAGATAAATAATAAATAAAATTTTAAATTAAAAAGCAGACAAATGTTAGATGGGAAGGAGATGGATAAGTTGAAGGAGTAGTAGGCAAGTGGGTAAATGNGTGAATGGATATGTTAACTGAGCACGTGCTAAGTAAGCACTTGCTATATGGCAGGCAGCACTGTCCTAGAGTGCAGCACCGAGCAAAATNAAGCCCCTGCTCTCAAGAAGTGGGAGATGAAAGAGAGATGAGTGGGTGGGAAGGGAGGTGAGTAATGAATGCGTGAGCAGGTGGATGGAGTTGAAGGTTGGGGAAGGAATGATTTGTAAATGAATAGACGGAAGGAGGTAGGTGGACATGTGCATGGAGGAATGATGATGACAGAAGTGGAGCGTGGTGGCCNTACGCAAGGGTAGTGTGTGGCTTGGATGGCTAGGTGAAGGAAGGATAAGACAGGATCCTTAAGTGTGAAGAGTCAACAGCCCTCCCTGTCTTCCAGGGAGTACTCCCCAACAGCCTGACGACTGGAGGATGAGCCCCCCCTTCCTAGTGCTGCTCTCTCGGCCTCTTGCCCCCCCACCTTGCCTCAGTGAAAGCCCCAAAGCCCCTCTTTTGCAACTGGCTAAACACCTCATCTCGGGAAGAACTCCTGTCATCAGCAATGCCACCTTTGAAACCAACAAAGTCTTCTGGACCTGTTGCAAGACCCTCCACCTCCCACGGGCAATCACACTACTGAGGAGAAAAGTTTTAATAAAGAGCCAGGGATCCTCCCTTCCCCCCACATCGGGAGTGTTCTGGAGTGGGCTCTGGGGGCCTGCCTTTCTTCCCAAGGGGCATGGTGCACGTCAGCCATTCTTGGAATCCAGTTGTCGGCCACCTGCTGGACCCAAACCCATTCTCTAGTACCTTGTGGCTAGGGGGCCACTCTTCCTGCCAAGGAGAGCCTTCGCTGTCACCTTGGGTTCTGAGGACCAGGCTTCTGCTTCTCCCTCTGAGATTTTGGGGGCTCATGNTTATGAGAACATGCTGACTTGTTACCAGACAGAAGGTGATGCAGAAGGCCTGAGGAGTTTGTGTTTCAGGCCCAGTTTGACCACTTATTTGGTCCTCTGAGAAAGTCCACTCGCCTGTCTCAACCTTAGTTTCCTTAACTGAAAACTGAGTAGCCTGGTAGTTGTGGTGCACGCCTTGAATCCCAGCACTCGGGAGGCAGAGGCAGGTGAATCTCTGTGAGTTCGAGGCCAGCCTGGTCTACATAGTGAGTTTCAGGACAGCTAGGGCTACCTAGTGAGACCTTGCTTGTCTTGAAAAAACAAAAACAAAAAACCCAAACAACTAAACAAACAAAAAACTGAGTAATAAATTACCCCAGTTTCACAAGGCCATTATAAGGATTAAAAAGGCAATGCAAGATGGGTATGGTGACAATGCCTATAATCCCAGCACTCAGTGGGCAGGGGCAGGAGGATTGTCTCCAGTTCATAGTATGAAGCCAGTGTGGACTAGACAGCAATATCCTGTCTCAAAAACAAAAGATGAAGAAACCAACCACAATGCATATAGAATCTTACCAACTCAGCAGGCTGCTGATGGAGGATCTGGGGTTCAAGACTAGCCTGGACTACATGGTAAGGCCCCATCTCAAAAAACAGAAGTGTTCACCACAGAAGCTGTCTCAAGTTTACTTAAGCTGTAATCAGGCCAATTTGCCCAATAGTCCCCTACAATCCACCCCTTTTGAGGATTTCAGCATCTTCTCAAACATCCTCCAGATGCTCAGCTTGTATACATGATTTCAAGTTAGTAAAATTCAGTTAATTTGGAAATAACTAGACAAGATAGATATTGGGCTGAGGGTGTAACTCAAATGGCCTACTTACATGTGACATCCTGGGTTCAATTCAGCACCAAAAAGAAGCTCCAATCTGCTTATAATGTAGATCAAGCATTATAGGGAAAGGGGACATTNTTGGTAGATAAGTACCAGCAGGTACACTTAACGTGCCAGGAAGCTAGGCATGATGGCATGCACTTTNAATCTCAGCACTTGAGAGGCTAAGGCAGGATTTCAAATTCAGTACTATCCTGGAGCAANACATAGTGATGCACACCTTTAATCCCAGCACTTAGGAGGCAGAAGTAGGCAGATCTCTGTGAGTTCCAGGCCAGCCTGGGCTACATAGTGAGTTCCAGGCTAGCCAGAGATACATAGTGAGACCCTGTTCACCCCTTCTCCCCCCAAAAAAGACCAGCCTGGGCTATAACAAGACCATCAAAAAACAATAATAGAGGCAATAGGTCACAGAAGATCACAGGAGAAAGAACAGCACAGAATATATAAATGTATACAAATATTTTCAAAAGAGGGAAACTGCTCCTGAAATGAACAGAAGGCTCACTGCTCCCTGGATCTGTGAAAGGGTGTGGGCAATGTGGCTCTTCTAGCTGGGAACCTAGCAGGAACTAGTGGAGAGGTCAGTTGTCCCAGCCAGCCCTCTACAGGGGCTGGGGCTCAAGCCAGGCTTGTTTTGAGACAGGGTCTTACTACGTAGTCCATGTTGGCTTGGAACTCTCGATGTAGACCAGGCTGGGCTCAGACTTGCCTGCCTCTGCCTCCCANGAGCTGGGACTAATGGTGCTCACCATCATACTGGCTACAAGCCAGGCTTTTGGACTCCAGGCCAGCACCTGGGACACTGCCCAGTTTTGGATTCCCATTTTCCTCCAAAGAACTTGCATTTCCCCAACCGCCCTCCAGAGGGCGCCCCATCACTTGCCCCAACACCTTGAGACGCACTTTTCCCAGACTCACCAGCTCAATTACAAGTGGTGACTTTCTGTTTATTGCTCAAAAACAAGAACTCAGAAGCAAATAAAGGGAGTGTGGGTGGNGAGACACAGGGAAGGGATGGGGCTCGGCCCCACCNCTCCCTTCATCCTTCTCACCCTCAGAGACCCAGCAGCAGTCGGGCATCTGGGGGTAGGGAGCCTTCATGGCCATGGGGATAACAGAGCTAGGGGACAGTTCTTGAGTGGGGCCCTGGGCTGGAGGGGCCCCAGGAGTTGCAAGGGGCTGAGTTCCCTTCCCTGGGTCCAGAAGTCAGTAGGATGGGGGACAGAAGGCCCCTTGTTTGGCAACTAAGAAGAGGCGGCTTTGGACGGCAGGATGCTGGTTTATTTACTGTAGGGTCTCCAGGGCCATCAAAGCCCCCTCATGGGATGGGAAGACTATTTACACAGCAGTGGGGGAGGGGAGCCAGAGACCAGGTCCTGTGCTCCTCACTGCCCAGAATGATGAGAGAATGGAGCGGTCCTGGGTCCTGCAGATGTAGACTCGGGGTTCAGATGGAAACTTCGTACTCCCGTGTATCCTGAAGACAGAAAAAGCAGATAAAATGGAATGAGTTGGAGGTGAAGGGGCATGCACGGGAGGGGGAAGACAGAATATTTAAGATGAGTCTAGTGGTACCAACCTGTAATTCCAGCTACTCGGGAGATAGAGGCAGGAAGATCACAATTCAAGGTGTGCCTGAGCTACAGAAGTAGCTCAAGGTCAGACTGGACAATTTAACTCTTTCTCAAAATCAACTAGGATTGGAGAGCTAGGCATGATGTTGCACACCTTTAATCTTAGCATGTGGAGGTGGAGGCAGAGTGGGGGTGGGGGAGTCCTATGAATTTGAGGCCAGCCTGGTCTATGTAGAGTTCCAGATCTGCCAGAGCTACATAGAGGACCCTTGTCTCAGAATAAAAAGGAGAGTGAGACACTAGAGATGCCATCCGACGTCTAGAGCTTGCCAACTGCACAATAAGGCACTAAGGTTAATCTCCAATACTACACACTCTCAGAAAGACCATGTTATTTTGAGACAGGGTCTCTATATAGTCTCGGCTGTCCTGGCATTCCCTAGGTAGACCAGGCTGGCCTCAAACTCAGAGATCTGCCCACCTCTACCTCTGGAGTGCTGGGATTGAAATTGTTGAGCCATCATGCCCAGTGAGACCTTCATATTTAAATTAATATAGAGGGGCTGGAGAGATAGCTCAGCAGCTGAGCACTGGCTGCTCTTCCAGAGGCCCTGGGTTGGATTTTCAGCACCCACATGGTGGCTCACAACTGTCTGTAATTCCTGTTCCAGGGGATCTAATGCCCTCTCTGGCCTCTGAGGGCACTTCATGTACTTGGTGTACTGACATATAGGCAAGCAAACACCTATACACATAAAACAATTTTAATTTTTTTTTTGAGACAGGGTTTCTCTGTATAGCTCTGTTTTGGAACTCATTCTGTAGACCAGGCTGGCTTCAGACTCATAGAGATCCACCTGCCTATCCCTCCTGAGTGCTGGGATTAAAGGTGTGGGCCACCACTACCTGGCTATAATTTAAAAATTTTTAGAAAATTTTTTTTTATTTTTCTTTGTAGCCCTGGCAATCCTGAAACTCACTTTGTAGACCAGTAGACCAGACTGGCCTCAAACTGACAGAGATGCACCTGCCTCTGCCTCCCAAGTGCTTGGGATTAAAGGTGTGCGCCATCACAGCTGGTTAGAAAATGTTATTTTAGTAAAGATTCCCAGTCAGGTGTGGTGGTGCACATTTCAATCCCAGCACTCAGGGCACAGAGGCAGGCGGATCTCTGTGAGTTCCAGGCCAGCCAGGGCTACATAGTGAGATCCTGTTGAGAGAGAGAAAGAGAGAGAGAGAGAGAGAGAGAGAGAGAGAGGAGAGAGAGAGAGAAAGGGAGAGGGAGAGGGAGAGAGAGTTTGCTGGGTTGAATCTAGCTAATATATATGTTTGTTTTATTCTATAGTATCATAAGATGACAAAGATATGAATTTCTGAAATGTCTTGAACAATTGGAAGATTTAGAGATTGGGCCTAAATGCCCACTATGGATTTGAGCTGTAGTCTGCCGATGGGCTCTGGGTTCTCCAGTTAGCTACAGCCAGTCCTTACCATTCATTCCCTATTGT
>LZPO01117055.1:19657-42138 GCA_001675575.1 Neotoma lepida
TGTGTGTCTGTGTGTAGCAATTTCAAGGCACTGAACAGGATGGGACCTAAAGGACATAAAAGTTGGGTCTGAAGACCCAAGCAAGACTCAG
Source organism: Neotoma lepida (assembly GCA_001675575.1). Classification (NCBI taxonomy): domain Eukaryota; kingdom Metazoa; phylum Chordata; class Mammalia; order Rodentia; family Cricetidae; genus Neotoma; species Neotoma lepida. Next base: position 19,749 of record LZPO01117055.1, read on the forward strand.
GTCGAAAGGATGGCATCCAGGAGGGACAGGGAATGGCGGGTCNGAGCCGAAGGACAGGCTTAGGGGTGGGGTCCTACTCACTCTTTTGGCAGGCAGGTGGAGCCGCGCTCCAGGACAGGTCCCATTGGCAAGTGAGGATGTCTGATCCCAGTAGTTCATAGCCAGGCTCGCACTGGTAAGTGAGCACTGTGCCCCGGATAAGGTCCCCGTGGGAAGCCGTCCTCCAGCCCCACTCAGGAGGTGGCAGCTCGGGGCATGTATCGTTCCTCGGGACCTCTGCAGTGAAGAAGGACCTCTTAAGACCAGCCTCAGAGGGCCTCGCGCTGGTGTCCCCTCCCGGCCAGACCCTGACAGTCCAGAGCCCTCGCCTTCCGTACCTTTGAAATGTAATACGAAGCCCTGGCCTAGACCCGGATTTGGGGGCCCAGGGGGTGCCTGAAACTGCAGAGTGAGATCGGGTCCAGAGGAGAGGAGGCGGCGGCGCGGCTGAGGTCCTCGCAGCTGGGCCAGGACTCGAGCGCTTGGACCATCCCCATCGAACAGTGTCAGCATATCCCCCTCGCGAACATTCAAGCTGCAGTGGGGGGGGGGTGCAGAAAAGTAGGCGAACTACGACTAGCCCATCTCATCCGGTTCTGCCCAATCCCCAACTCGCTCATTCTTAACCAGCCCCGCTCTGAATTCCTCTCTCTCTCAGTTTTGACCAGTTTAGGGTTCCTTCCAGGTTCCAAGTGGGTTGACTCCTCCCCCTCCTGCTTCCTAATCTTCAATCCCCGCACATCACTAGCTCCATCCACTCTCCAGCCTCTCTTCCACCCCCATGGCGTGCTCAAATCCAGCTTTGATCGATCATAGACTACAGTCCTTCCACACTCTCAAACACTGGGCTCCGCCTGAGTATCTGCTTTGGGTCTATGCTCATGCTCCTTCTCTCCACTCACGTGACCGCCTCATGCCATATCAGCTTACTGACTTGCACCAGCTGACTTGATACTAGCAATAATGCACCAATTGGGGCCTGGGTCCCTTTGCTCAAAAAGCAGTCTCTCTCTCTCTCTCTCTCTCTCTCTCTCTCTCTCTCACACACACACACACACACACACACACACACACACACACACACACACACGAGTGCAGGGGGTATAGCTCAGTGATAGAGTATGTGACAGCAGACCCCTCTAGACCTGCAGCAGCCCTTGGAGAAGGCTGTGCTCCCCTTTACTTGTCCTTATTCTCCAAGTAACTTGAACCCAGGTCTGCCACTCTGTCCTGTACCCACTTGATGTCCTCTTTCAGAACACCAATGTGCCCACAGAGTTCTGTGTGAACTCAGAAGAGCCAGTTGGGCTCAGAATGCAGGCTAGTGCATTGTCTCACACACCTGATGGAGCCCACACCCATCACACAAGCTATGTGACCCAAACATACATTTCAACTTGGAGCAAGATGCGCTTCTCTTCCTGGACGTGCAGGCCCCACACGCAGTCCTGGCCAGGGCTATAGCTCTGGGGCCAGTCGGGAGAGAGGACCACACCAGCTGCCTCAGATAGCTCTCCTCCACACATGGCTAGGGAAGAGGTGTCAGGTTCAGGACCCACGTGGACGTGTGCTCGCCATTCACCATAGTCCCCATTGCTCTCAGTAGTGTGCAGTAGGCCACCTCAACAGGCTTTTTGGTGTGAAGATTTCTTGACATATCTAGGTTTTACTATGATGGTTTTTCCAGCCCTGCCTTTCGTTAACCCCACCCACTTTCCAGTTTACTCACCCAATCCACAACTCAACCCAANTCTAGTTCTAGCTCTAGAAGCCTTTTGGGTCTGAGCCTGAATTCAAAACAAGCTCAGCAATTACTTCTCCAAGAAAGCAGCCTCTGAAGGGGTAGAGTTTTACCCAGGCTTTGGGTTTATGTTTTGTTTTTTAAACTATTATTTTCCAATTTAACATTTATTTATTTATTTGTTTGTTTGTTTATATTTTACTGGTGTTTTGCCTGTATATGTCTATGTGAGGGTGTTGGATTCTGGGGTTATAGATAGTTGTGAGCCACCATGTGGGTGCTGGGAATTGAACCTGGATCCTCTGGAAGAGCAGTCAGTGCTCTTAACCGCTGAGCCATCACTCGGGCCTGCCTTTGGATTTAGTATGTCTTAATGTTCATTTCAGATCTCCTTCACAATTGCCTGAGGTCCCAACTTCAGGAGCAGTCTGTAGGCTGAAGGACTCTGGAACGAATAGGACTCACCCTTACAGGCTGGCTCTGTGTCATTCCAGTGGGGTTCTGTGGGATCCACACATTCAATGGCATTGGGGGGCCCTGGCGGCTCCAGAGCATATCCTGGGAGGCATGAGAAAGTGGCCAATGCCCCTGGGCGGTACTCAGGGTCTGTAGTAGTCACGTTGCCATGTGCCAGGAAAGGGGCGAAGCAGCGATCCTCCTCAAAGGCTGGAGAGGTCACAAAATGAAGCATTAGGACAGGCCTCAGGGATCTCATGTTGGGCACTTAGGCTGAATTTGGGTGTTGCTCGGCCCTACATGGGCTTTTTAAAATTTGTTTTGATATCAAGATGGGGGTCTCACTATATATAGCTCAGGCTGGCCTTGAATTTGAGATCTTCCTGCCTCAGCCTTCCAAGTGGCTAGGACCATGCACCTGTGCCAACAGTACTAACCACCATTCTACAGATAAGGACATCTTCAGACAAAAAGCCACCAGCCCAAAGTCACCTAGGACGCAACTACAGAGCCGGAACTACAATCCTAAAAGGTTAGTTCTCATTCACAGACATGTGGCTTTGGAAACAGCAAGGGGCCTGGGGAGGACTGTTTCTAGAGAACTGGCTTGCGTAGGTGTGTTCTCGCTTCAGAAATAACAGTTGGATTCTGATCATCTACACTGTTGCTAGAATCCAAAACTGCAGCTAGTGCAGAAGCTGCTCAACTTTTACTGAGGACCAAATCAGCGAAAATGAACATCTCTAGAGCATTTTTCCCGCCGTCCATCTGATTGCATCTTATCTACAAAACCACCTGTGATGCAGGTGAGGCCCTGAAGCGCACAGCACAGCAGCGTCCACCTGGAGAGGCAGACTGGAATTCTCACCGAAAAGCTGAGAGCTCTTTAGCTCTTTCAGAACCCTTCATGTGCTNGCTTTCTGCAGATTCACTATTATATTTCCTGTTACTTCACCAGACAAGGATCATGTGCAAACCCTGTCCACCTAGCAGGGCCCAGTGCCAATTCCACTTATTTGTGACCCATCCAAAACCACATCCTTCTAATCTCTGAGCATTTCCCTTCCATTGTCCTGCTTCNCTCTCTCTTCCCGAGACATGGTTTCTCTATGTAGCGCTGGCTCTCCTGGAACTCACTTTGTAGACTAGGTTAGCCTCGAAAGAGTTGACTGTCTCTGCCTCCTAAGTCCTGGGATTAAAGGCATGCGCCACCACTTCCTGCTGGTTCCTTGCCTCTTGCTATTGTTTTTATAAATTCTCAGCCATGCTGATTCTCAAATGAATCACTGCCTCTTTCCCCTGAGCTGCTGTCCATTTCCTCTCTTTAGTCATCTGCTTAACCTCTGTCCTGGAAGGCCACACCTAACTGCCTCTTCTTCCATGATCACTGATTCCTTCTGACCTGTCCAACATCCATTCTTCTTCCTCCTGGCCATAGCTCCCCTTTTTTTTTCATTAGATGGAACATGCCTTCCCTACTTCTAGTCCATGAGGCTTGGTTGGCACCAAGCAGAGATGGCCATGCCATGCAGACCTGCCAATCATACTTCCTGACTTAATTGAATTTAATCAAGTCAGTGACGGCCTTTTCAGGAATTGTTACCAAAGCTCTCATGAGCATTGCCTTCCTCTGATGGCCTTAAGTTGATAGTCTATTAATCTGTAGTTAGATCCACCACATAGGGAAAGCCTGTGTGGGAATGAAGCCACGGCACAGTAAAGAACTGACAGACAGGTAATTGTCGACCTGGCTGTATACTGGATCCAGCCATATCTGACACTTGATCAGAGGAAACTACTTGGGATGAGATGGTGTCCCTGGGAAGGGATCCCTGTCAGGTATCAGGGAGCAAACACAGAGATGAGCATGGAGGGACTATGTGCTTGTGACTATTTCTAGTGTGAGGAAGAGGGGATGATGTGCGGGCTGGGCAGGGTCAGGAAATGAGACTATTACCTTCAAATCGGAGGCTGAGCAGCAGGGGATTGGCTGGTGTCTCTGAAAGCAGTTCTACGTAGAGGGACTGGGCATCACTGATGAGACCACGTTCAGGGACATCATCCATGTCAGAGTCATAAATCACAGGGGACAGGGGACTTCCCCCTGAGCGCACCATCAGCCTGGGATGGACAGAAGGGTGGTAGGTGCACTTCTCCCTTGGAAGCTGCCTGTCCGCTCTCCTGACTTATCTTTAAGCTGCTATTATCAAACACTAATCCATACCGTGTACTCTTTTAAGCCCCAACACATTTTATCTCGTTTGATCTTTACAAGGACTCTTGAGTCAGACACTGTTATTACCCCTCATTTTATGGATGAGGGTACAGAGGCACAGAAAGCCTGGGTGCTCAGCCTGAGAGCACACTCCAAAGCAACAAAGAACACTGAGAAAAATGACAGNGCACACTTTTATAGTGCTTATCATGTCCTAGGCACCACTTCAACTACTTTACATATCTTAATGCATTTATTAATTAAGCATTTGGAAGGGTGCTATTATCTCCATTCTACCAATGAGAGAGAACTGAGGTGCAGCAAGGCACACTGACTCGTCTAAGGTTGCACAGCCGCACTCTCTGAGGTTGACACAAGGATCCATCCAGTGTCACCTGACTCTCGGCTGAAGCCTCCCAGCTTTCCCAAGGCAGGAACCTCTAGCCCAGAGCCCAGAGTCTCACCGGTCATTGTCCTCATCCAGCGAGACTCTCTCAAAGTGCAGGTGTAGCCGGCGTCCCTCAGCTGCTTCAATGACCCAGCGGCAGGTAAGGTTGGGCCCTGCAGCTCCCCCAGGCTCAGGGGATACGATGCGACCCAGTGTGGCATTGTGGATGGTGCCCCCACAAGATGCTGTGGGCAGAGAAAGAGCAGGAAGGCTTCAGCCCTTTCTCAGGTTCAACCCTAGAGTCTGGTGGCTACTGGCCAGGGATGGCCTCTGTCCCGTACATTTAGCAAAGGGACAGNACCTTCTCCAGCTGCTGTCTAGCCTGAAATAGGACCCTATGCGTGGAGATCCTGCTAAGATGAAGCCTCCTGAGAGGTGGGTACCTTGAGACACGGAGCCTCAAAACTGAAACTCTCAGATGGGAGTCTCTAGACTGTAAGCATTTTATGCTTGGTGGAGAGTGAAGACTTAAGGACCAAAGTCTACCCACCTGGGACCCCAAACATGATTCACTGGAGTGGAGTCTCCAAAGACAGGGCATCTAGAGTAGTAAAAGGATGGCAAGCACCAACTGGGGCATCCCAAGATGAAGCCCAGACAAGGTTGGAGACCCCCTAAGGATGGAGACCCTCAAGGTAGAGAGCTCAGGGGAGGACACTGTTATGTCATTATAGCTTCTCCCCAAAGATGGAGAGTCCCCATCTCAGTCCTCCTCCCCCAGGACAGAAGTGTGCACAACACTCACCTATGCAGCTAGGGGGTTCACCAGTCCAGGCTGGCCGGGTACCATTGAGGCAGATGAGGGTCTCCTCACCCTGCAGCTGGTATCCTGAGTCACAGTGGAAGGTGGCAGTGCCCCCAGGATGCAGGTCCGTCACACTCACATCCCCGTGGGCTGGCCGGGGTGGGAAGCCACAGCTCAAAAGGTATGCTGGATGGGTCAAGGAAGAGGAAGAGGGGCTGTTGTCTCACAGCAATTTCTCTAACCCAGGACTTGGTGCTTCTGCAAACCCCTCCATCTCCTACTCCTAGGGGGCAAATGGGCTGCACGCTGGAGTGCACNCTGCAGAGTGTAAACACCTTACACTGACTCCCTGCCTCAGGAACAGGCAACATCAACAGTGCTCACCTCTGGTCTTTGTAATTTACCTGCTTTGGCCCTATTTTATAGACAAACATTATTTTAGAGCCTAGTCTTACTGGCTATGTGACCTCAACACATCACTAGACCACCCTGAACTCCCTCAGCACTAATAATAAATGACATCTTCAGAGATGGTTCAACTTCCGAGTCAATTTACACAGTTTTAGAGGCAGGCAGAGAGAGAGTGCATGACCCATTTTCTAGGGGTGGGTGCCAAGACTCCTGCTTATGCAATGCTCTGTGCTGTTTTCTTTCACAAACNCTCCTGTATGGAGGTGCAGCTTACAGCCAGGCCAGCCACAAGAAAGTGCTTTAGCAATGTTGACTTAGGATTTACTACTCAGTACCCCTGAATGAGCCCTTCGGAGAAGGAGGGCTGATGGAGTGGTGACTCTGTTCTCTGTGAGAAACTGATTTCTCTCTTGTGCTGAGAACTGTGTAACTTCCCTTTCTGCACCTACTTCCTTGTGCCTCAAATTAGGGCGACAATGACCTGTTCGTCCACATCCAAGTCATTTTGTCCTCTAGCAGTCACTCCCTGGTGTCATTTCCCCTCAGCACATTCTTCACAGTTGTATTGTTTACATTCTTTCTCAAAGCCTCCTGAAGTTATTTATTTGGGGGTGGAGTGGGGTTGGTTTGGTTTTGAAACAAAGTCTTGTTGTGTAGTCCAGGTCAGCTTCAATTTCTCAATGCTCCCGCCTCAGCCTTCAGAAGATCACACCACCATGCCCAGTTTCCAAGGCTGTGTCTTGGAGAAGCAGGCCAGCTCTACTCAGCAGAAGGCTTTGCCTTCGCTGACTCTGAAGCCTTCAGTGATTCTGTCAGAGACCTATCCCTTCCACATTCCAAAAGTCATTAAGCATTTATCTAGCTGGACTGTGGGGACAGACAGGAACAAAACAAAACAAAACAAACATATAACTTGCCTTTCTAAGACGAGCAGACATAAAACAACCATCTAAAACACAGCAGGTTCAGTAAATGTGAGCCCTCTGTGGCCAACAGGGCCAACTCTGAATGCTTTAGCTGGATATTCTAGTCCCTTCTCCAGCCAGGTCCAGCCCAGTCCTTAAGTTATTACTCAGCTCCTGAGGCCCAAATGTCCTAAGCAATAATCTGTGACTCCTTACTATCTCACGCACACCCCCTTTTTTTCTGGTGATGGGATTAAATCTAGGATGTTGTACACGCTAGGCAAATGCTCTACCATGAACTATACCCCCAGCCCTTGGGATTTTTGTTTTGTTTTTGAGACAGGGGTTGACTAGCCCTGGCTAGCCTGGAACTCTCTACATAGACCAGGCTGATCTTGAATTCACAGAGACCCATCTGCTTCTGCCCCCTGAGTGCAGGGATTAAAGGCATGCAACACTGACATCTAGCTACCCTTTGATTTTTTTTGAGACAAGATCTCACTATGTAGTCCAGGCTAGCTTTGAACTTTTGTACCTCTATCTTGGCATTCAGAGAGCTGGAATTATATGTATGCACCACCACAGACAGACCACCTCCATATTTTTTGCTCACACCTGTGCTTCTACATGCAAGGCTTTCTGGTCTCTTCTCCATCTTTCAAAGAGTAATGTAAGTACCACTCCTTCCAGGAAGCCTTCATGGCTTTCCCTGCTCCCCTAAGGTCTTGCCTGTGTTCAATTCTATATATGTAATTTTCTTATCACGTTATCTTTTTTTCTGTTATCACTATGAGACTGAAACAAGGCCTGAGCAAGTTGATCTCACANTGGGAAGGGATGTCTCTCATCAACAGCAATAATTCATATCAGTAAGGATTGACCTGAAATCTAACTAAAAATTTTAAATGCAGGGTCGGGGGGTGTAGCTCATTTGGTAACTTCTAGCTCTGAATTAACCAGGTCTATAATACCAGCACTGGGGAGGTAAAGATGGGAGGGTCAGAAGTTTAAGGCTATACTTGGCTACACAGTGAGTTCCAGGCCAGCCTAGGTTACATGAGACTCTGTCTCAAAACAAACAAAACAAAACATGCAAAGGGTTCACCACCCAAGGGTACTCACATCAGTTAACCCCCACCTTCATTTTAGGAATGAGTGTGGGGCAGGGCTTGAGCATCTGATTTCTGACTCTGCAATGAAGTTTCAGGTGCTCAGAAAGTCATGTGACCTCAAATCTTTTCCCTCCTCTGAGAGATGGAGCTGACTTGGTCCTCTCTGCATTACTGTGAGGAGTAGTGGCTGGGGGAAGGACTTTGCACATGGGCAAACTTGCTGGACTGTGTTGGCTCTCTGGACATTAAGCCACAGTTAGAGCAGGTTGAGAAGGGCTTAAATAGTGCCTCTGTCCTAAAGATGCCTGCAGGAGCTGCAAATAAGGGAAGACCAAGGCAGGTAACGAAGTCCCTTTATGCAATAGCCCTGCTCCCCTCAATGCTCCACTTAGCCCGAGAGTCCTAGTTTTGATGCCCTAGGGAAGTAGCTGCTTAAAGGAGCCAGTGGGTAGCTTTTTTNCCATCTGATGTCTAGTTCTTGGCTCCCAAGGCATGCATGTTTTTGTCTCCAACAACCAGGTCCCTGGCACACAAGTACAAGCCCCAGCCCACTAGTCTCTCCAAAAGGCCTGGTGGTAGGAGCTTCTGCCTTGAACAATTTATTCTCAGAGCATGAGGAAGTGATATACGCTGCAACCTGAATAAGATGCACAAGGAATCTGGGAAGGAGGAAGTACATGAAGCCAAGTGACAACAGACCCTGTCTCTGAAGAGCACATGGAGGGACCTTAGAGAAGACAGCAATGTCTGGAATGGGGACATTGGCTGAGTCCCTTAGCTCATGTACATGTACGTGTGCTAGAGAATGCATGTGCCCTGTGAGAAGGTTCCCACACATGTGCACACAGGATAGCAGAGATACATGTGTACCTCGTCTGTGTGTGAGTGCATGAAACACTTCCCCTTCCTGCCCTGGAAATCAGAAGGAGTTGCCAAAATTGCAAACCTAAGAGTGTCACTTTTCTGCTGGTGCTGTTTCATCTATCTGCCTCTCACCTGCAGATTAAAGAGCCCTAAACTCCTCACTGGCGCCTGCCTGCCTCTCAGTGTGGTCTCTCCATTCACCCTTCCTTCACTGCCTTCTCTGCTTTGGCTGTGATGACACTGGCTGACATTTTTGAGTGTTTACTGTGATCCAGACACTGGCTTAGATGATCCACAGGTACTAACTCATTTCATCTTCCTAGTAATACTTCACAAGAAATATTATAACTTCTGTTTTTCAGANGGAGCCATGAGGCATAGAAAGGCAAAAGAAACTACCCCAGGTGACACAGTGCAGACAATTCCACCTTCCATGCTCAAGTACTTCACCTTTCTAAGGGTCACATTTCCTCTCCTCTCTGGGACTCGGAGCGTGCTTTTCCATGCATGAGACAGTTGCTTCTTTTCTCTTTCTTCCTCCCACCCTTCCCCCGGCCAGCTCATCCTGTAGCTCTACTCTTAGTCACCACCTCCTCCAAGAAGCCATTCCTATATTCCTTAGAAAATATTTGGTCCGTTTTGATACCTGCTCCCCTTGCCTGAGCTTCCTCATAGTCCTTACCTCTGACACAACCATTCTGATTACTTATGTTTCTACCCAGAGCCTCAGCTCCTTAAAGATGGACTTATCTCAAGCTTATTCATTTCTCTCCAAGGCTAACACAGAGCCTGGTATGAAGTAGGTGCTCAGTAAAAATTCATTGGACCAAATAAATGAATTGCTACTTGGATTCATTCACACTCATTTATAGATCTGTGAATGTATGAGAAAAATAACCATGCATGCCTTTTGAGGGTCCTGCCCACATAGGATCCCAAGCAGGAAGAAGATCCTCTCCTCTCAGGATCTTCTCAGTCCTGAGTTAGAAGGGCCCTGGAGACATCTTCTCTACCCCATATGGCTCTTACCCCTCTAGTGACACTTCAGACTTCTCACCCTGATAGTGAATCCTGAAGCCATTGCCCCTTGGGACCCGAGGACTCTGGAAATGCAGGAGCAGCCGGTTTGTTGGGCTCCGAAGGACTTGTCCTTCTCCCAGCATGGAGGAATTGGCCAAGAGTCTGGGGGCCAGGCCTGGGGATCCCCCACCGGCCAGCACCAGGAGCTCCTCCTCTTGAGACAGGTTGAGTGTCTGCACCTAAAGAAGCCAGATACAGGCAGGCCAGGGCAAGTTAGGAGGGGGAGGGGTTAGCATGATCGCCTAAGCCCCCATCCTCTGGTAAACTACCCATATTGCAGAATTCTAGAAAAGCTTTTGAGATCATCTAACTCAGAAAACAGGCTCACTGGTTCTCAGACCAGACTTAGGCACACTCAATGGGCACCAAAGAAAATTACCTGAATCTCAATGCCATAGCCAGGGTAGACATGGATGCTGTAGGTGCAATCTAGGAGTTCCACAGAGCGGCTGGCAGTGCTCCCCAAGTCTGGAGACTCCACGAACCCTTCCCCCTCGGAGATGTTGTTATTGCACAAAACTACAGAGAGATAAGTGTCTTGGACTGAGAGGTCCTGTGTGCTTGCCGTCCTGGCCAAGCATTTTCAGTGGTCACCTGTATCCCCCAGCACCCCTCACCATCTTCCACCGAGACTTTCCCCAACTACAGATGGAAGCCCACAGACGAGCCCATGGACATTAATGCTGGCCTTTGTCATTACTAACCAGAAGCCCCTCTCCTGTCTGTACCTAAAGCTCCTTCTTCCACATGATCCACACAGCTTTCCCCCCATCCATCCCCACATGGGTGCTTCCATGCCCTTTCCATCACCTCACCTGGACTAGTGACAGTAGTGGTGACAGTTGTTGTGGTGATGATGGTGGTGGTGGTTTCCTCCTCTCCTCCCTCAGGCCTGAGGGGTGGGACTGGGGAGGCGGGGCCAGGCTCAGTGGCACGTGGCAGGGAGGACGCTGCAAGAGTCTGGCCGGCTGGAGGGGTGGCTAGTGTGGGGTCTGGGTCAGATCCTGAGACAGTTTGAGGGTAGTTAGAGCACAGGAGCAGCAAATTGGCCCACGGGGAACGGCTTAGAATGAAACGGAAATCCCAAAGCCTCCCCACAATGTAATATCCCCCATTTTCTCCTTACTCACCCAGGCTCCCCACATTCTCTCAAGATTTGGCAGCCAAAGCTCCTTTTCTTTTTCCACCACAGCCCCCTTGAGCCTCTCCCCACCCCCAGATCCAGCTCTCTCTCCTGCCTACCCCTTTCTCTCTTCTCTGTCTTGTTCTCTCTGGAGCTTTTCTCTGCTTAGTGTTCTTATTGCTCTCTGGTTTTATGATCCTAGATCACCTGCTGGGTGTATATCATTTTTTCTCACTATTTTTTCGACTCTGGTTCTCTGAACTTACATGTCTCTATAGATACACGATCTTCTCTTGATTGTCTGTTCATCATTCTGTCCCTGTCTCTGGTTCCGTCTAGGGACAGTTTTGACTCCTTCTTCTCTTGCCTGCCCCTGAATTTCATTGGCTTCCTAGAGATCTTCCCCTCTCTGAACTCTCTCTACTTGCCTTCCCTCTGGCCAGGCACACCATCTCCCAGAGGCATAGCCTCTCGTTCTACTTTATGCCACTTTGGGGGCCTCACCCGGCAAGAGGCCGATCTCTGGGCCCTTCCGCAGCAAAGCTCCATGGAGCAGTTCAGCCAGGTCCTCAGAGGCCACTGTGGGAGTCTCACTTCCAGGCTCTGGCATCATCTCATCCTCCTTCAGGGGAAGACCTAGGAAGTGAAGTCCTATGAACCTCTCCATTCCTCTACATCCCTTCCTTCTCTGGAGAGATATTTCCCAGAACACTTCTTAGCAGATACCCAGAGGGTCACAGGCTGGGCTGAGAGCCAAGATCAGAGGAGAGGCTCCAGTCTGCCCTCTCACTCATATAACCCCTGCTCCTGGTCTCTGGGCCTTCAGTGAGAGCCTTAGTGACTACTAACCCTGGACAGCTCTAGCAGGATGTGCAGAGCAGGGCTTTGGGACTGCTCTCCATTCCTCTCCAGTGAAGCATTCCCCCAATCCCAGAACTCTGAGGAGAGTCTGATAGACCTCCCAGACCTTCCTTCTGCAGTGCCAGCTTTATCTCTGGGTTTCTGCCTCTGCAGACACTCTCTCTCTCTCTCTCTCTCTCTCTCTCTCTCTCTCTCTCTCTCTCTCTCTCTCTCTCTCTCTCTCTGCAGTCTCTGCTGCCTTCTCTAGAGTAGGGTTGGGGATCAGAGTGGAGTCAGGGATTGAATATCCCCGCTTGTATTCATCTGTCTTTGTCCATATGTCCAAGAACATTTGTGTGTGCAGCGCCTGGCATCTCTCCCAACACCTTCATCTCCCACCCAGGTACCCTGCCTGCTTCTACCGCCTCCGCAGACATCCACCCAACTTCCCCCAGCTCTTCTTCCTGGATTTAACCCCTAAGATACAACTAAAAGCTCTCATTCATTCCCCATCTCCTTAATATTAGGAGTTCAAGGGCTCCATGTACCAGTCAGAAAGCCTTGGCTTGCCCCTTCCTAGTCAACTGTGCCCCTCCCCTCCCCCACAAGCTTGGAAGACTCAATGTGTTCAGAGAAAGGTGGAGGACCTCCCAGTGCCTTCCCAGGGCCCACCCCCACGTCCTTACCCTCAATCCAGGCACAGCTCAGCAGAATTAGGAACAGCAGCTGGGAAGGCGGTGGGTGCTGGGCCTTGGGAGTCCCCATGGCGACTCACCCTAATCTCTCTCCTCTGTAGCTCTTCTGAATAATCTAGTTGTCACTTTCCTTCCGAATCCTTTTATCTTTCCCTTTAATTTTGCTTTCTTGCTAAGGGTCAGCAAAGGAAGACAATTTTTCTCCCTTTGGGATGGAGNAGCAGAATTGGCCTAGGGGCTGCCTGGAGTCCACCCCCTTTAGCTCAATCTTTACCCTTGGCTCTCCGATCTATGGCAAAGGGGGGCGCGGCTCCCGCTGCGGGGGGTGGGGCCGAGAGGGCCGAAGGTTATCCCCTTGTTCGGGCGCTTGGGTCCATCGGGATGGATAGATAGCCAGCCGGGGGAAGTGGGAGGGGAAAGGCAGCTTCCGGGGGCCCAGGGTGGGCTTGAGGATCCAGAGGATTCTTAACAGGGTTCTACCAGGGCTTGTCGGGGAGAAGAAGAGGGAAGGGGTTGCGGAACCAGGGAAGCCGAAGCTCGGCCACTGGAGCCGCGGGAGGGAGAAGCCGAGAAAGGTGTCAAGCCCACGTCAGATCCTGGGGACGGGCGAAGGGAGGGGCCTGGGATTTATTCGNAGATGAGGGAGGAGGAGGAAGTGCAGATGGAGGAAGGAGGGATCCCGAGCCAGGACCGTAATCTGCACTCCGAGGCCCCTAGGGGAGCGAAAGGAAACTCTGGTCCCAGCAGTAATTAGGCTCTCCCGGCGCCATTCCAGCACATCTGGAATCTGCACCTGGTCTTCCCAGGGAGCCGAGGGGGNCCACAGCTTGGTTCGCGCCTTCCTGGCCTGTCCAGTATGTCCTCTGTCCACACCCGGACCTCCCCGAGGGCCTTCACTGTGCCCTTTACAGAAACTCAGGTGGGATGGACTCACCCCTCCCCCATGGAAAAGGGGAGTATCCACATTTGTAAGGAGTCTGAGGGGTACGGGTTGTGGCCCTTCCTCCTGCACACGACCTGACAGCGGCCTGCGGCCCCGCGGCTGCCACCCGCGATCTCCTGGCTCTGCCTCGCAGCGAGCGGGCGCCCTTTCAGCACCACGGCGCGCGGACAGCTCCCCGGCCCCGCCTGCGCGGGCGAGCCGCGAGGCCCGTGATTGGTTGAAGCGGCTTTCGCGATCCCGCGTCCGGCTCGGTGCTGCCTCTGGCGAAGCCAAGCCAGGGGAAAGGGGAGCCACAGGCCGACCTCTCCAGGGACCGGCAGGCCCACGGTCCAAGTCGCAGTCCGGGAGCACAGGCCTGGCGCGCGGGTCAGCGTTCTCGCCCCGCCCCCGAGCCTGCCCCGCCCTTCTTTTCGCATTGCGGGGCGGCTGGAGGTTGGCACTGTGCCCCTGTACCCCACGTGGCGCTCGGTCAGGGCTGGGGGTGGGGGGTCTAGAGAGGCAAATCCAGAGAGAAGTCTCCCCTCCCCCCGGGGCTGGGCTGCGGCTGCCTCTGGGAGGGGTCGTGGGTAGCTAAGCAGAGAGGGCTGCGGGAAGGAGTGACGTCAGGGTGAGTGGGCGCCCAGGAAGGGGTGTGTAAGGAGACCGGGAACCGGAGAGGACGGACCCGAGCAGGTCGAGGGAGAAGACAGGACAAGGAGAGAGGACAGAGGAAGGGGAAAGAAGCCGCTCCAGAGTGGGGCTGCAGGCCAGGTGGATGAGGGACGGCTGTTGTCAGGGGGAGCTAGAAGGAAAGGAAGGGGTAGACTAGGGAAAGGGGGGCTGGAGTGCAGTGGAGAGAGGAGAAACGAGCGGCGAGTGGGAGACTGAGGGTGGAGAGAGGAGAGGCAGAGGGAGAGGAGACTGCGGGAAGGAGAAAGAAGAGCGGGGTCATAGAAGAGAGAGAGAGGGTTAGAGCGATCTCCGAGTGGAGACAAATANAGAAGGAAAAGGAAGAGGAGAGAGCTGGAAGGAAGTGAGGGAAACGGCTGTGGAGTGGCCTGCAGGAGAGAGGGAACAGAGTGGGGATGTGGAAGGGCAGGAACCAGGAAGCAGTCATCGAGGGGCCAGGTGGAGAACTGGGGGGCCCCGGGAGCTGGGGTCTGGAAGATGCAGCAGGCCTCTTGGCCAGGGCCTCTTTGCCTATGTTTCCATGGCCACTGCCCTTAGGCTCCTCAGCTCTTACTGTGCTCCTTGGAGCCCTCACTTCTCTGTTCCTTTGGTACTGCTACCGCCTGGGCTCCCAAGACATGCAGGCCCTGGGGGCTGGGAGCCGAGCTGGAGGTGTTAGTGGTGGGCCTGATGTATGCTCTCAGACTGGCCCAAGGGGCTCTGGGGATCCGGGGGAAGGACCCAGGGCAGAAGGTCTAGTCAGCCGGAGGCTTCGGGCCTATGCCAGGCGCTACTCCTGGGCTGGGATGGGCAGGGTGAGGCGGGCAGCTCATGGAGGCTCTGGCCTCGCAGGAGGTACAGGGCTCCTGGGCATTCAGCGCCCAGGCCTACTTTTCCTACCAGACCTGCCTTCGTCCCCCTTTGTGCCACGTGACGCCCAGAGACATGACGTGGAGCTCCTCCAGAGCAGCTTCCCCGCCATTTTGCGGGACTTTGGGGCTGTGAGCTGGGACTTCTCAGGGACTACCCCTCTGCCTCGGGGCTGGTCCCCACCCCTGGCCCCTGGGTGCTACCAGCTCCTGCTGTACCAGGCAGGCCGGTGCCAACCCAGCAACTGCCGGCGGTGCCCAGGAGCCTATCGCGCACTGAGGGGGCTGCGGAGCTTCATGAGTGCCAATACCTTCGGCAATGCTGGCTTTTCCGTTCTCCTGCCTGGGGCCAGGCTTGAGGGCCGCTGTGGACCCACCAATGCTCGGGTTAGATGCCATCTGGGTGAGTATATCCTGTCCACAAACCCTTGTCTCCGCATTTCCTTCTTCCCCACCCTTTCCTCTGCCATTGGGTCTTTCTGCACTATGGTTCCCATCATGCCTTTCTTCTCAGAATCTTCCCCAACCAGGATCTCCTGAGTTCCACTTCCATACACGTTATCCAGTCAGTGGCGACTTGCAGTGTGTTCCACATTGACTCTTCTCCCACCCCCCTTTTCTTTTAATTGAAAAGAAATCCTCACTNTAAGTGGTCACTGTTACTTGCCCTGAAGAGAAAATACTCAGAAAACCAAATTTAAACTGTAAAAAGAGAAAGCCTCGAGGAAGGCACGGTGGTGCATGCCTGTAATATCAGCACCTGGGAGATTGAGGCAAGAGGATCCCAAGTTTGAGGCAAGCCTAGGTTTTGACCTTATTTATTTATTTAGTTTTAGGGAGTATAGTGAGATACTCTAACCCTTCCCTACCCCCAATGTGTTTCTTTCTTTCTTTCTTTTTTAAAGATTTTATTTAATTATTATGTATACAGCATTCTGCCTGCATGTATGCCTGCAGGCCAGAAGAGGGCACCAGATCTCATATATGGTTGTGAGCCACCATGTGGTTGCTGGGGATTGAACTCAGGACCTCTGGAAGAGCAGCCAGTGCTCTTAACCTCTGAGCCATCTCTCCNAGACAAGGTGTCTCACTATGTAGTCCTGGCTGGCCTGGAACTCTAAATATAGACCAGCTGGCCCCAAACTCAGACATCTTCTTCCATCTACCTCCTGAGTGCTGGGATTGAAGGTGTGCGCCATTACATTTGGCTGACTTTACTTAGGCTTCTTCACTGATAAATAACAATGTTAGTGGGATGTCAGGTAGATTTTCTTTCTAACGTCCTAAAGATTCAAAGAAAACCAGAAAAGAAGGCTTTCTGGCTGCTCCCTGCAGATACCATGCACATATTAGACTTTTAACCTCAGTAATGTTGAAAAAAACTACTCCATCTTAAGNACTTTTCCAAATGCCACCTTCTGGAATGTCTTGTTTGCCATCAGAGTTGGCTCAGTTCTCTCAGCACACTTGACTGAGATCCTGGGGTCAGACTGGAGTCAGTAGTTATACCTCCTGGGAGAAGTGCCCAGCACATAGCAGGTTCTGGAGATGAACGGACAGTCCAGGAGGAGACTGCTCAGGGGAGCTTTTCTCCAAATGACAGATGTGGTCCTCACAGCAGCACTTCACAGTTTTAGCATCCTTCAGACAGGATGGTGTTGAGAATGTACTCCTGTCACCTTTGAGAGGACCACAGAACTTGGCCTGTAAGGCCCACTGAGTGGGTAGGCCCCTTGAACACAGGCAGGAGTGGTAGATGCCCATTCTTTCCTCACAGGACTGAAGATCCCCCCTGGCTGCGAGCTGGTTGTTGGTGGTGAGCCTCAGTGCTGGGCTGAAGGGCATTGCCTCCTGGTGGACGACTCCTTCCTGCACACAGTGGCTCACAATGGTAACGGGACTCATACTCTGCTGGGTTGGGGTTGAGGGACCAAAGAGATGAGGAGTTCCAGTCAACCTTGACTCAGTGGCACCACTTTGGTGCCACACAGCCTTGGGCAAATCACAGCTTCTCCAATCACCTATGGGGCATTTGCCTTCCTTATCAGGTGGTTACATATGATGTGGCTATCAGCACAGGACTGCGAGCTAGACTGTCTGTGCTCTTGTCCAACTCTTGCTGTGGGACCTCAGGCATTTACTTAACCTTATGTCTCAGTTGGTTGGTATAAAATGTGCCCATTTTAGGCACATAGAGTTATCAATATAAAGGGTTAGGGCAATACCAGGCATGGTGACACTCACCTACGAACTCAGCACCTGCACTTAGGAGGCTGAGCCTGGAGAATGGTGAATTCAAGGGCTGGGCTACATGATGAGACCTTGCCTTAAATGAACAACAAAAACACTGGCTCAGGCCTGGCACTGATTGCTTTCCTCAGTGCCTGATATGAATACCTTGGCAGAGAAGTACTTGATATCAGCTGCTGTCTCCATCCCTATGTGCCCTAGGATCACCTGAAGATGGGCCTCGAGTGGTCTTCATTGTGGACCTCTGGCACCCCAACGTGGCTGGGGCTGAACGCCAAGCTCTTGACTTTGTCTTTGCACCAGACCCTTGAAAGAAGTTGTTCCCTTCNGGCACCTGAGCTGGAGTGATGCTGCACCCAAGGACAGTTTGAGTGGTGGTCAGGATCTCCTTTCCACTGTGAGGGGGTAGCAGGGTGTGACTTATTCAGCCANCACTGAAATACANATTCTGAATCCTCTCCTAACTCCTGACTCCTTCCTTCCCAGTTACCAGTTCCAGGTTAGGGCTCAGGGCAGGGGCTCATGTTTCTACCACGCTAATAGCCAGGCACCTCCTTAACATAAGCCATCTTCTCATCCCTCACCCAAGAGGCAGCAGCAGACTCTCAGCTCAACTTTATTCCAATAATTTAATAGAAAATTAAAATAATAAATAATATGAACCAGATCAAGACAGCTGAGCTGGTACAGGTCCAGGCCAGCCTAGTACAAAGTTAAGGAGGTTGGGAGAATGGTGAGGCAGGAGGGGAGCGAACTGCTCTGTGCAATGGTGGAAAGCAGCTTGGAATGTGGTTGATGACACTAAGGTCTCTTTCTACACGTGTTTTCAATGTATTAACAAAAGAGAAGGGGAATTCTGCGTCATTCTAAACTAGATGGTAAGAGAAAGACAGCAGAACAAGGATGTGGAAGAGGGGTGGATGCTGGCTTTCTGAAGAGCCCCACCTGAGGGGAATGCTGGAATGTACCGTGTTAGCAGTGAGTGGCAATGACTAGAAAGGGCCTCACTGAACATAGCATGCAATGAAGGGACAGAGGGAAGACCCACGACTTGGCCAGCAGAGCCGGGGCAAAGAGAGAGAGGGACTGAGTCCCAGAAGCAAGAGGAAAGCAGGGGAAAGATCAAAGGTCAGTCCTTGAAGACAATCTGTTGGCCGTGAGGACGCTCATCGTGGGTGATATGGCGACGGACATGAATCCTCCGGACACGGTGCTCTCGGTTCTCTTCATCATCCCCTCGGCCTGCCCCACCACCTCCAGCTGCACCCCCTGTGGCCTCCAGGAGAGCTAGATCTGGGCCACGGGGAGTCTCATAAATCAAGATGTTCAGTGTCTCCTCGAAGATCCGAGCCTCAGGGAATTCCACCTGCAAAAGGCCAGCAACCTTAGCTCCTATCCTCTGGCCCAGTCCCACAGTCCTTCCCCAGTGGCTCTTCTGTGGGCTCTTCTCCAGGCCCTGAAGACAGGCAGTTATCCTTCACTGAGCAATCTCTTAGAATGCTCGTTCATCTAACAAATCCTGAGTACCTGCCACTATCCAGGGGTTGTTCTAAGCATCAGGAATATAGCAGTGATAACAAGTGCTTGCCCTTAGCACACTGGAAGTCTAGGGGAGAACACACTTCCTAAAATATATATTAAGTCAGATGATGACAATGTATGTGGAAAGTTAGAAGGAAGAGGATTGAGAATGGCCTTTCCAGGGAGTATTTCATTTTTCAAGAGGGAGTTCAGGTAAGGCCTTGCTGGGAATGTGGTGTTTGACCAACTGGAGAGAGGGATGCAGATAGAGAAAACACACGAGGAGCTGCAGCAAGGAGTGTAAAGGTTTGATCAGGAATTTGTCTCAAATGTCAAGACAAAGTGATGAAGGAAAACAGGGAAATAAAGTAGGAAAAGTGGCATTTTGCTGAGTAGTCTTAGAAGGATATAATGAACGTAGCTTGCCTTTCTTCTTTACAGTACTGAAGATTAAACCCAGAGTCTCAGGCATGCTCGACCAGTTCTACTGCTGAGCTGTACCCATACCTTTATTTGTTTATTACTGAATTAATTATTTTGAAGACACAGTCTCACTAGGTTGCCCAAGATGGCCTTGAACTTGCAGTCCTTTTGCACAAGGCCAGCCAGTATAACTGAGTGAGACTACCTCTCAGTTAGGTGGACTTACAGGTGTACATCCCCACACCTTCCCCTTAAGCTACATTCTAACAGTTTGCATCTTCCTAGCTCCTAATTTTCAGAAAAACCCTCTGGAAGCTGAGGTGTCTATTCCATGCCTTTGATCATTGTTTCTTAGCACTTCCACTAAGTGACAAGTACCAGGCTAATATTAGCTAGGGGACTTCGGAAAGGAAAGGTACAGTACTGCTCTGCAGCCATTGTTCTACCCTATACTACAGCATTTTGTCCAGNCACAAAGGGAGTTTGACCAACTTTGTCTGGGGCAGTTGTATTGAAATTTCATGAGCAAAGGTGTCCAAAGAGAAATGATGCTTGGCTTGGGTCTGAAAACATAAGTTCATTAGCTAAGGGAAAAGGGAAAGATTCCTTATTACACACCACAGAGGAGGGACTTGTACTCTGCTCAANATGCTGTGTCTGTGGTTTGGAGTCTGGGGCAGTGCCTAACGCAGATTGGGTACTGGCTGGTCAGTGGTGGCACATGCCTTTAATCCCAGCACTCAGGAGGCAGAGGCAGGAGGATCTCTGTGAGTTCCAGGCCAGCCTAGGCTACAAAGCGAGTTCCAGGACAACCAGGGTTACACAGAGAAACCCTGTCTCAAAAAACAAAAACAAAACAAACCAACAAAATCAACAACAACAAAAACCAACCATGCTGTAAACAACAAGGCCTGGGGCTCAATCCCCAGCACCAAAATCAAAACCAAAGAACACAGAACCTGACTCTAATCTAACAGCCTCACTTTATAGGCAGAGAAACAGAGATCACTGAAGTGAGACCTCCCCAAGCTATNCAACCACGGCCTTAGAACTCTGGTCCTTGATGCCCAAAGATCTAGCCCTTGCCTGACCCGCTAATTTGCCTCTGTCCAGGATCCCAGTCCTGCCTCCCACCGCTCCTTGATCCCCTCTGACCTTGGTCTGCTTCTTCTCTGTAGCATAGACTATGGAGGTGCAGCACACTTCGGCGATTTTTCGGCCCTGCCCGTAGAAAGACCAGCAGCAGATCTCGTCCCCCAGGACATCCTTGAGGAAGAGCAGCCGCCCATGGAAGCGCAGGGCTAGTTTGTCAAACAGCTCAATGTTCTTCAGTAAGTTGTCATCTGAAGTGCTGAGGACCAGGTCCAGCAGGCCTTAGGTGACTGTCCTCACTCCCTCAGCTCCCCCCAGAGGGGCCCAGATTCCCAGCACTCCAGTCCTGCCCAGCAGGGGACTTCCAACTGTATAGGCCTCTCAGAAGGGAAGCATTTGCTGAGCAAATCACTGACTGCATCACACAGAGGTTCCTGGTGAAGGCCTTCAACCAGGCTGTCACCAGGCACTCCAGCTGCTACATTTTAACTGCAACACTGAGCAGGTTATTTTATCCTTGGTGCCACAGCAGCATCTCTAGATGGAGATCAACACTTCCTTAGACCACTGGGAGGGTGGATCAGTCAACAGACACACTGAGACCAATCCTGTTGGGAAATAAGGAGCTAGCCTATGCCAACCATTATCATAGTCTTGGCCTAAGCCTCATTTACTGATGGCAGGTGGCACAANTGGAATNGGGCGTTCAAAAGGCAGGTATTCTATAGTCTCTTCATGTAACCATAATCCTCTGAGGGACAGGAGCAGAGCCCTGCTCAGCCCTAGGATTCTGCCCAGTGCATGAACACACCAGACACCCACATCCCCCAGTCTGTGAACACACCCATGTCCCCCAGCGCTCACCTGGTATAGGAGTACTTGTTGTTACTACGGTTGTGCAGAAGTTTCACCACAGGCTGCAGGGGAAAGCCAAAGGAGGATGGAGTCAAAAGACTGGGAATGGACAGCAGCCTTCAACTACCCTCCAACCCACAGGGCTCCAGGGCCTCACCTTGGAGGTGCTGGCCAGGAGCTGCTGTTCTTCCCGGGGTGATGTCACTGTGGGGATGAGGCACAGCGGGGACAGGTTCTCCCTTTTTTGCTGGGGAGGAAGTGGAAGGTGATTAGCAGTACAACCAGTGTTCACTCACCACTTAAATAAAGGCCTTCTGAAGCTGTGTGGGGATTGAAGACACATTCTTTAGAATCTCTAAGGTTCACAGGGATGTGACCACTCCAGCTTTAGCTCTGGAAATCCCTGTACTGGCTGGGCTTTGGTGCCCTCCCCACAGTTCTACCCTTACACCCTGTCAACGTGCTGTTCCTTAGACACCCAGCTGTGCCCTCTCGGATTCTGCACTGGTCAGCCTGCCTGGGGTGTGCTTCACTGAGCTGTGTGCAAAGCTAGCTAGACTATTCCGTTCTCAGCTCCGCATGCTGACCCCCACTCTAGGGCCTCACTACCACAGCTTCCTTGGGCTCAGATTATTGGTTTCTTTTCCTCACAGCACTTAGGTCTGCATCTGTTTTTATATTTATGGTCTTCCCGAGGACTGTACAGGTGATGGTGAAGAAGCCTGGCTGAGTACAGGGAGGCTGTTTATTTCTGCAGGGCTGGGTTTTAGTTAAACACAGGACCATAAGGGATACCAAGCAAGTATTCTATCATCACTAACCTATACACTTCACCCTTTTTAAAAATTAAGATTTAATTTTTAAAATATTGAGACAGCATTGCTAAATTGCTCAAGCTGACCTTGAATTTACAATCTTGCCTTAGCCTGCCAATAGTGAAGCACACCTTCAGTCCCTGGGAGGCAAAATTCTGAGACAAATTACAGAAATTATTTTTTGAGACAGGGTTTCTCCATGTAGCCTTGGCTGTCCTGGAACTCACTCTGTAGACCAGGCTAGCCTTGAACTCAAAGATCCTGCCTCTGCTTCCTGAGTGCTAGCATTAAAGGCATATG
>LZPO01117055.1:77230-88325 GCA_001675575.1 Neotoma lepida
CTCTGGCATGCCACCCAACTTCCTTTATTAAAATACTTATTTTTTGTGTATCTGTGTGTGCATCTGTGTGAATTTACACCATATGTGTGTGGGCAAGAGGGGGTGCCTTTAGAGGCCAGAAGATGCCTCATCTCCTGGGGCTGGAGTTGAAGTAGGTTTTAACACACACCCCATATAGGTGCTGGGAACTGAACCCCTGGCTCTCTGGAAGAGCAGTCAGTGCTCTTTCTTAACTCCTCATCTCCCCAGGCCTTGCGTTCCCTTTCTTAAGGCTGAATGACACAGTGTTGTACGGTATAGCACATCTTCTTTGTCCATTCATCTCCTGGGGACACAGGGTTAGTTCTCCTTTTCACTATCACAGGGTAGGATTTCCGTGCTAGCACACAAGCTCTTTCCTTTGAACACCTGTTTTCAAATTTGATGTTGTGTGTTTGGTAGTGAAGTTGCTGGACCGTCTAATAATTCTATGGTTAAGTTATCTTTGTTGCTGTTGTTGTTTTGTTTTTTGAGGTAGAATTTCTCTGTGTAGCTTGGCTGTTCTGGAACTCCCTCTGTAGCCCAGGCTGGCCTCAAACTCATAGACATCAGCCTGCCCCTGCCTCCTGAGCGCTGNGATTAAAGGCGTGCGCCACCACCACCCGACTATGGTTAAGTTATCCAGGAGCTGGTGATGTGTTTTCCACAGCACATGCAGCCGTGGGCAAGGGCTCTCAATTCTCCACAAACTTATCAACACCTACCTTTCTTTAAAAAATATTGCATAGTGAGTTCCAGGCTTGTGTGGTCTACAGAATGAAACCCTGACTAAAAAACAAACAACAAAATTCTAAATAAACAGCAACAACAATAAAACTGACACCATACAAAAATTATTGTGTGTGTGACATGTATATGTGCAGCCACATCTGGACATGCTTGTGGAAGTCACAGACAATCTTGGGTGTCAGTCCATGCCTTCAGGTAATGAGGACTAGGGGGAGTCCAGCCCCTCAATAGTCCCCTCTCAGGGTCCGGGAAGAATCTACAACCAGCTGATAATTTAATCTTTGATGAAAAGAAATGAATCTATGTACACGAAACTTCTTAGTCCATACACGATTCTTCTGTGTCAGTTCTCTTCATGGCTTCTATTCTCTCATGCCTAGCTCATTTCTTGCCTGATTTCTCTCTACCTTTATCTGCTGTCCCCTCTAAGTTCTATCTTAATTCTCTCATCTTAATTCTGCCTCATCTTGGTCTTTCTTCTCTTGTTCTTCCCCATCTCATTCTTCCTCATCTTGTTCTTACCCATCCAGTACCTTCCCATCTGGCTCTTCTTCTTCTTCTTCCATGCCTTCCTCAAGTACTACAGTCCTATCCTCCTCTCTGTCCTTATACCTCTAAGTTCTCCAGTAAAAACCCTCTCTCAGTCTCTGAGGTTTACAGCTATGTACCCATGCAATAGCAGTGTTCTAGTTAAGGCATGGTCACCAGGCTTGAATTCTTATGTGGTCATAAAGGCAGGTAAGACCTGACTTTATCCTGAGGCAGTGACCATCAGGCTTTCTTTTACAGCCCAAAAGGGGAGTGGTAGAGGAGGAGGTCAACACTGAGAGCTAATAATCAATCGGTTAGTATATCCAAAAGGGGATTTATGTGCTCAACCTACATTCCTAGAAGTAGTTAGGTAGAAAGTTAGGGGTCTATAAAGTTTGTAAGGCAGGATAAGGGTCTCAGATAAAATTGTACAAGAGGGAAAGCTATCCACCTGACCTAGGAAACAGGCATCATTTCGTTTCACCTTGGATGCTTGAGTCTGCTCTAAGAGAGTACAGAGGTATCTCTGATAAAATACTTTTGTCCCTCTGGGGATGGTCCTGGCCAGGTGCTGCTAATGAAGAAAGGCCTGAAATTAGGGATCCTGATTACAATACTACTCNGAAGGTTATCAAATATTCCTTTAGTAGTGGGGAAATGGTACCCAGTAAATGATGGAAAAGCTACAATAGCACACGAGAAACTCATAGTAGGAAATGGCTAATAATCAAAAGTCAATATCACCAAGACTCCTTGAGCCTCAGTTTGACCTCTGGAAGGCCCTTGGCTTCTTCCAGGTATTAGCTTTGTCATAATCAGTTGAAATCCTACTTTATATATTTTTACAGCTTGCAGCATTCAGGGCTCTTTGTTTAATGTGGCAGATGGCAGGCTAGCTGGACCATGAGCTTGCAAAGATCCCTGTCTCTGCCTCATCTTGCCGTGGAAAACTGGGATTGCAGGCAGGGCTGTCTCTCCCAGCTGCATGTGGGTTCCAGGGGTTGAGCATAGGCTCCTATGTTTTCACAGGCTCTTTACCCACTAGGCCATCTCCCTAGCCCTAACTGCTTTTTGTTTATCTCTGACAGGCTCTCTACTTGTAGACCAGGCTAGCCTCATACTCACAGAGAACTGCCTGCCTCTGCTTCCCAAGTGCTGGGATTGTGCCCACCTAAAATCGCCAGCCTCTTAACTGTGCTCTTGGTTTGCATTTCCCAAACGACTTCTGACATTGCAAACTATTAGCCGTTTGTGTATCTTTTTCGTTGAGCAATGTATATTCAGCCTTGGCTTGTTTTAAATTGCACCCCTTCCTCTCCTTTCTCCTCCCACTTCTAACCAGCACTGTTATTTATTTAAACATTTAAGGTTTGCTCTTGATCCAAATACAGTTGTCCAGACTAAGAGCATTGTGGAAGCAGCCGAGAGTGTGACATGGTGACCCGAGGGTTGTGCCTCATGAGACTTTTAACAGTGTGGTGATGGAATACATTTGAATTTATAACAAATGTCCAGCCTTTCTGAGACAAGCCAACTGAGCTACTCTGATTCCTAGGTTGGTGTATTTTCCCCACAACGTCAACTAAAGAAGGCCAATACATGATGAGCAACAACAATTCAGGGTTTCGCCACAATCTGTGGGGAAATGCATCCCATCCCCCTGGTGCCGTAAGCACGGTCTGAGCAGAGGTTTTTTCTTCTCTGTATTTGTATCGTGGTCTTCAGTACAGACCCCTGCAGTTCTCAGGTCTGCACAATTGGCAAGCTCCCCACTTCCCCAACCCCCAGAGTAATTCCACACGCAAGTTTCTACTAAATTGGATTTCCTGAGCCTCAGGAAGGATTGAGATTTGATTAAAGGCCTTGCATATCCTTTGCCTTTATAGGACTTCTTTCCTATGGCTTCTCTGATGCTAAGGAGTGTGAAGCGTTGCTAAANGTATTGTACAGTCTCTATGTCTGGAGTTTGGCTCCAGTGTCAACATAAAAAGATAGCTCTCGCCTCAAAGAGAATAAGACACAGTTTATCCTGGATACAACTATAAGCAACTGTGGCCCAGAAATGCAGATCTGGGTTACCCCCATACTGTGTTCCAATATAGTAACAGTTTNATGGAGATTTTATAGTTACAGAACAAGAAAAAGGCATAAATCAAGACACTTAAAATTGTTANATTCATTTAGTGCCCCTGAGTGCATGTGGGGTCAGAGAAGAGTTTGTGGGACTCCTTCCTCTGCTTTGTGGGTGGGGCAGCATTCAAGAACGTCATTGGGCTGGTAGTAAACACCTTTACCTACTGAGCATCTCAGAGGCCTCAGGGTGCTTTTCAAATCCATGCATGGGAACAGGAGGTGGGCAGGTTAGAGAAATGTGAAGGAAATCTCTGTTACAGATTTTAGATGTTACCTTAGCTTTGGGGGCTGGTGGAAGCTGGGTCTGTTAAGGTAATATATCCCAAAGGTTTTACATGACAGGCAGAAGGATGTAAGGCCAGACACAGAGGTGGGCAAATATTATTAAGGGGACTAAAGACAGCCCAAGAGAATTTGCCTGTGAATCTGCCTGACTCCAACTCTCTATAATTGCAAAATTCTAATTATGTTAATCAGCCATGCAAAATCTTTAACACAGGTGTGGCTTTACCTGGGAACATCAGTTCAGACCAGTATATGTTCTTTGGTGCCCACTTGGTAAAGGCTTTGCTTCATATTTCACTTGCTGGGTTTCTATCATATGTGGATAATGTATGATATTTGCTGTTTTCATCCTTTCACTATTGGGTGTATGGCTGTGAGTTTCTCATTAGTGGCCTTTATTTCTTTGAGAAAGTTCTCTTCCATTTCTAGGTTATTGAGCATTTTATCATGAAAAGGGCTCCCCCCTTTGTTTTGTATGTGTATCAGTGTTTTCCCTACAGGTGTCTGTGTACTACATGCATGCAGTGCCCTTAGACGCCAGAAGAGGGCATCTGATCCCTGGAACTGGAGTCAAAGATGTTGTGAGCCACCATTTGGGTGCTGGGAACTGAACCTGGGTCCTCTGGAATAGTAGTCAGTGCTTTTAACCTCTGGGCTGCCTCTTCAGCCCTTTATCAAAGTCCTTTCTTTTCCATCATCAATTTTTATTATTTTTTAAAATGTTACATGTGTTTTGCTTGCATGCATGTATGTGTACCTTGTGTGTGCCTGGTGCTCATGGAAGTCAGAAGAGAATGTTGGATCCCTGGAGCTAGAGTTACAGATGGTTCTTAGCCATCATGTAGGTGCTGGGAACCACACCCAGGTCCTCTGAGCCACCTCTCCAGTCCCTCACTAATTTTTTGACAGAGTCTTGTCACGTAGCTCTGCCTGGCCTGGAACTGGCTATGTAGCTCAGGCTGGTCTTGAACTTGTGGCAATTTTTCTGCCTCTGCCTGAGTGCTGGGCTTACAGCATGAGCCACCAGGCTTGACCACCACCACTACAATGACTACTACTACTATAGTTTTTCTTTTGTTTTTGTATGTTTTGGTTTTCTGAGACACTCTGTCTGACCTCAAAATCAAATCCGCAGCTAAAGCTGGCCTTGAACACCTGATTCTCTGACCAGCAGCTCCTGATGCTGGCTGGGGTTACAGGTTTGTGCCACCACATCGTCATCCAGCAAAGATTTTTTTTTTTCATTAACTGAAATGATTGTTTCTTCTATGTCATTCTAGTAATCTGCTCTATTGCATGTGTTGATTATTGTTGTTGCTGCATTTTTGAGACAGGGTTTCTCTGTGTAGCCCTGATAGCCTAGAGCTCACTCTGTAGACCAGGATGGCCTCAAACTTTCAGAGATCAGCCTAGCTCTGCCTCCCAATTGCTGGCATTAA
Source organism: Neotoma lepida (assembly GCA_001675575.1). Lineage (NCBI taxonomy): Eukaryota > Metazoa > Chordata > Mammalia > Rodentia > Cricetidae > Neotoma > Neotoma lepida. Next base: position 82,387 of record LZPO01117055.1, read on the forward strand.
AGGAGTGTGCCATGCCATGGTCTACAATCTCTTTAATATGCTNCTTTGTTTGTTTCTTAGTATTTTGCTGAGAATTTTTTGCATATATATTCTCTCCCCTATCTCTCCCTCCCTCCATGTATGTGTGTGGGTGCTGTATGCCAAGAAGCCTATCTTTGGTTCTTTCTATAACTTTTATTTATTTATTTATTTATTTATTTATTTATTTATTTATTTATGAGAAAGGGTCTCATATATTCCAGGCTGGCCTTGATATATAGCTGAAGATGACCTTAAACACCTGATCCTAGGCTAAGCAGGGTGACACACACCTTTAATCCCAGCACTAGGGAGGCAGAGGCAGGCAGATCTTTGAGTTCAAGGCCAGCCTGGTTAATAGCGAGTTCTAGGACAGCCAGAGCTACATAGCGAGACCCTGTCTCAAAACAAACACACACCATGCAAAACTCCTGATCNTCTTGCTGCCAACTCGAGTGCTGGGATTACAGGGTTGTGCCCTGTGTCCAGATTCTGTGGTGCTATGATTTCCTTCTGCCAACTGGAGTACCTTCCCAACCTTCTCAGTGATTGAGACACTGTTCTTCTGGTTTCTTTCACTTCTATGTCCATGATTTCCTTTATTTCTTCAAAGACATTATGAGTAGTTGATTTCAAGTTTTTTTTTGTTTAGTAAACCCAAATCCTGTGCTTCCTCAGGTTCTTTTATTTATGTGAATGGGATGTTTTACTAGTTCTTTGTATGTTTCATACAGTTTCACTGAAAACAGGAAAACAGGTTACTTTTGTTTTTGTTCTTTTTTCGAGATGGGGTTTCTCTGTGTAGCCCTGACTGTCCTAGAACTCACCCTGTAGCCCAGGCTGGCCTCAAAGATCCACCTGCCTCTGCCTCCTGAGTGCTGGCATTAAAGGCCTGTGCCGCCACCACCACCAGTTGTAGGCAAGACACGGTACACATAAAATAAAAGTAAAAATTTTGAAAAAGGACATCCTTTCCAAGCTTCGCACTTCTCATCTTTTCCTCCCTGTTTTTCTTTTGGTGTGTCAATTATTTGTCTCAGCTATGATTCCCCCAGGTGGTCATGGCTTCTTCCCTTAGCTTACAATGTATTCTTTCCTTTTTTTTTAGACTTATTTATTTATTATGTACACAGTGTTCTGTCTGCATGTATGCCTGCACACCAGAATAGGGCATCAGATCTCATTATAGATGGTTGTGGGCCATCCTGTGGGTACTGGGAATTGAACTCAAGACCTCTGGAAGGGCAGTACAATTCTCTTCACCTCTGAGCCATCTCTCCAGCCTGTACACAATGTTTTCTAAGAACACCCCATCGCTAGCTGTTCTCCTTCCCTGAAAAGACTCTGAGTTAGGTAAGACAAAGGCAGTCATCTAGGTAAGGTGGCAGCTGTCTGTAATGCCAGCACCTGGNAGGAGGAGGCTGGAGGATCAGGACTTTTAGGTCATCTTCAGCTACACAGTGAGCTAAAGGCAGGCTTGGACTACATTGAGAGATCCTGTCTCAATGAAAGAAAACATAACTAGGCACTCTGGAGGCAGAGGCTGGCAGACTTCTGTGAATGGCACTCTGGAGGCCAGACTGGTCTACATAGCAAGTTGCAAGCCAACCAGAGTATACAGTGAGACCTTGTCTTGAAAAGCAAACAAAGAAACACATTGAGACAGCTCAGTGGGTCAAGGCATCTGCCGCTAAGACTTATGACTTGACTCTAAACCCAGTGGCACACACAGTGGAAAGAGAGACCAACTTCTGATTTTTTTGTTTTATTTTTTGAGACAGGGTTTCTCTAAGTGACAGTCCTGGCTGTCCTGGAACTCACTCTGTAGACTAGGCTGGCCCAAACTCAGAGATCTGCCTGCCTCTGCTTCCTGAGTGCTGGGATTAAAGGTGTGTGCCACCATTGCCAGGCCCAACCTCTGACTTTAACATGCACGCCCAATCTGAAAATCACAAATAAATACTTTAGTGTAAGGGAGGGGTCTGAGACTGTAATGATGGTGCAGCGGTTAAGAGCAAATACTGCTCTTGGACAGGAACCAAGTTCAGTTCCCAGCACTAGATGGCTCACAACTGCCTGTTAACTCCATCTCTAGGAGAACTGGACATCTCTGTGCTCCACAGGCATCTGCACTCATGTAAAATACACATATACACATAAGTAAGTAAAAATTTAAACAAAACAAAGTCAAAAAAAGAAAAAAATAGCAGTGCCTTGTGGGAAAGGGGCTGGGCAAGGTTAGCTCGAAAACCTGCCAGTCTTCTGTAGTTGCTATTTTTACTCTTTTGGGTCTTTGTTCTTTTGGGGGCCCATCACCCAACTCCCAAATCAATCACACACGGGGTCTTATTCTTATGACTGCCCAGCCTTAGCTTGGCTTGTTTCTAGCCAGCTTTTCTCAACTTGATTTATCCCATCTACCTTTTGCCTCTGGGCTTTTATCTTTCTCTATTCCAGTATACCTTTCTTTACTTCTTACTCCATGGTTTGCTGTGTAGCTGGGTGGCTGGCCCCTGGAATCCCCCTCCTTCTCTTGCTTCTCAATCTCCTTCCCCAGAAATCTCTTCCTATTTATTCTCTCTGCCTGACAGCCCCGCTTATCCTTTCTCCTGCCTTGCTATTGGCCATTCAGCTCTTTATTAGACCAATCAGGTGTTGTAGACAGGCAAAGTAACACAGCTTCACAGAGTTAAACAAATGCAACATAAAAGAATGCAACGTATCTTTGCATCATTAAAACAAATGTTTCACAGCATAAACAAATGTAACACATTTTAAAATAATATTCCATAACAATCTTCACCTTTCTGTTTCTTTCTCCTGTATTAGGAAGTCTTTGCTGCAGACTTGCAGAGCTCTGATGTACTGATTCTTAGTTTGCTGTGCTTTCTTGGCAGAGCTGGGGAGGAAGGCTGTAGAGGGTTCCCACTCTGCCCTTTACACATCATACCATCAGCTCTCTTCTAAACACTAAGTGTTGACAAGAGGANGAGCATTGAAATCAGAGATGCAGCTATCACGTTCCATCTTGAGACCCTAACATGAGCAATGCGTGGCACACAGCAGGCATCCCCAAACTGTCTGTTGAGTGAATGCAGATTTTTCAATAGCTGCTTGAAATATTTTTTCAGATTTTTTTTTCTGGTTTTCCAAGACAGGGTTTCTCTGTGTAGCTTTGGCGCCTTTCCTGGAACTCACTTGGTAGCCCAGGCTGGCCTCGAACTCACAGAGATCCACCTGCCTCTGCCTCCCAAGTGCTAGGATTAAAGGCGTGCGCCACCACNGCCCGGTCAGATTTATTTTTATTTTATACNTATGAGTACTTTGCCTGCATGCATGTATGTGTACCATGTGCATGCACGGTGTCCATGGAGGCCAGAAAAGGGCTTCAGATCCCCTGGAACTTGAGTTAGAAAAGTTTTAAGCCACTGTGTAGGAACCAAATCCAGATCCTCTGCAAAAGCAGCGAATGCTCTTGACCACTGAGCCATCCCTCTAGCCACCCCACCTTCGTTTTGAGACCAGAGTCTCACTATGTAGCCTTGGCTGGCTTGGAATTTGCAGGTGAGTGTGAGCTGCCTTGTGGGTGCTTGGAACTGAACCCAGGTTCTCNGCAAGAGCAACAAGTCCTCTTGATGGTTGAGCCATCTCTCTAGCCCTATTATTTTTAATTGTAATAAAATATACATAAAAATTATTACTGTCATATATTTTTTGTTTTTAATTATGTGTGTGTGGGGGGGTTGCAAGTGAGGGACCACAGAGGGCAAAGGTGCCAGATCCCTTATAACTGAAGTTACAGGTGGTTGTGAGGTGCCTATGTGGCTGCTGGGAATCAAACTCAGGTCCTCAGCGCTCTAGTCACACTCTCTCCCCCAGCTTTTGAGACAGGATCTTGCTATGTAGCTCAGGCTTGGCTCTGAACTTGTGCAACCCTCCTGCCTCAACTTCCAGAGTGCTAAGCCTAAAGGCACACACCAACTCGCCCAGTACTGCTTTCACCATTTTAAGTGTACCATCCAGTAGTATTAAGGGTATTCACTTGCTGGTAATTACAGACAGTTATTTCCACCACCCNTGTTCAAGACGTTTCACTGTGCAAAACTAAAACTTCTGTTTTTTCCTTTATTTTGAGACAAGGCCTTGGCATATTGCCTTGGCTAGCCTGGAACTTGCTATGTAGACCAGACTGGCCTCAAACACATTCACCTGCCTTTGCCTCTGCCCAGCAAACACATAACCATTAAACAATAATTCCCTATCTTCTGCTCTCTCCAGTCCCTGGCAGCTATCATTTTCTGTCTCTGAGCTGACTCTGCATCTCACAACGGTGAAATAATATGCTATTATATTGTACATGACATGTTGGACATATGTGCAATTGTNTATTGTCTTTTGTCTCTCATAATGGTGGAATCATATGCTGTTTTCTAATGCATCTCATTAGGGTGAATCACTTATGTGTCTCATATAGGAGGAATCATTCACTATTGTTTTGTGCATCTTATGGCACTGCAATCATATGCTATTTTCTTTTCTATCGCTTACAGGTGCAATCATTTCCTATTGTCTTTGTGTCTCATAGAGGTGGAATCATCTGCTATTTCCTTGTGCACCTCCTTTTGTTGCAATCATATACTACTGCCTTGTGTATTTCATATAGGTAGAACCATACACTATCACCTTATGCAGTTCATGTCCATAGAATCATAGGCTATTGCACTGTGAATCTCATAGAGGTGGAATCATTACATATTATCTTTTGCATTTCATATAGGTGAAATAATTCAGCATTTTCTGGTGCATCTCATTTTGCTAGAATATGCTATTGTCATATGCTATTTTCTTGTGCATCTCATTTAGCTGGAATCATTGGGTGGTTGTCTGGTGGGAAGGGGCAGCCACTTGGGCAAGATGGTGGTATGGGTGTTAGCNCTAGTCTAGGGTTCTGAGCCAGGATTTGAGGTCGGTCAGCTGGAGGTGGGCAATACCACTTGGCCAATTTACTCTTTTTCTTGGGACATTTTCTCTGGATGATTCATCCTTTTTCTTCAGATGTTTCATTTGTCCAGTGGTCTCTGGATCCCTTAGTTGGATGCCTTCATTCTCCTGGAAAGAAAAGCAAAACCCTGCCCCAACCCTAACTCTGGGGGTGGGGGTTCNTTTTTNGGCAGGTTATATTTTTCCTANGGCAAAATGTTTTTTGGCGACAGAAAAGTATTATCTTTCAATTAAAAAAACTTTTTTGAAAATTTGAAACTAAACATGCCTTAGTATGTGTGTACAAATACACCTATAACTAAATGTACCTTAGTATGTGTGGATAAATACACCCATAATTTCCCTTCCAAACTTCCCTCTCCTCCCGGTTCTTACTCTCACCCTTCCCTTGAGTCCCTGGATTATACTATTTTGAGTGAGTCAGTTCTACTTCTATTGTGTGTGTGTGTGTGTGTTTTATATGTGTGCGCACACACACTCTCTCTCTGAATTTCCTGTATCTATTTAAAATCCTAGAACCACAAATGGGGGAAAACACATTTNTCTAAGGCTCACTTAACTCACTAAATATGATTATCACTAGCTGTACTTATTTTCTTGTAAATATTATAACTTTGTTCTTTTCTAAATCTTTATTTAGTGTGTGTCTGGTGTGTGTGTGTGTGTAGGTGCGTGTGCTGTGGAGGGCGGAGGACAACTTTCAGAAGTCTGTTCTCTCCTTCCAGCATGGGTTCTGGGGATAGCACAGTGCTCAGGTCATCAAGCTTGTGCTTTTACCGGCTGAGTCATCTCTCATCACAAATTTTGTTCTTTCTTTCTTTTTTTTGGTTTTTCGAGACAGAGTTTTGGTTGCTCACGCCTTTAATCCCAGCACTGGAGGGGCAGAAGCAGGCGGATCTCTGTGAGTTCGAGGTCAGCCT
>LZPO01117055.1:99760-116165 GCA_001675575.1 Neotoma lepida
TTTGGTTTTTTGAGACAGGGTTTTTCTATGTAGCTTTGGTGTCTTTCCTGGAACTCACTCAGTAGCCCAGAGATCCGCCTGCCTCTGCCTCCTGAGTGCTTGGATTAAAGGCATGGGCCACCACCGCCCGGCAGAATTTTCCTTTTCTTATTGTGTATGCACACACTTGTGATGTACTTATGTGCCATGGCATATACGTGGAGATCACAGAACGATGATTGTGTTCTCATCTTCAGTCTTTCTGTGGGTTCAGGGGATTGAACTCAGGTTGCCAGACTTTCATGGTAAGCACCTGCTTAGCTGTTTTGATCCTGACCTTTTTATGGTGCTGAGGATTGAACATAGGGCCTCAGATATGCTAGGCAAGAACTCTATCATTGAATGATATCCCCAGCCTTGTTTTGTTTTGTTTGTTTTTTGAGACAGGATGTCGCTATATAGCCCTGGTTGGCCTGGAACTCACTCTGTAGACCAGGCTGTCCTCAAACTCTGAGATCTGCCTGCCTCTGCCTCCCAAGTGCTGGGATGAAACGCCTGAGCCATCCTGCTGCTTGCTTTATTTTCTCATTTGTGGGTTTGTTTGTTTGTTTGTGAGACAGTGTTTCTCNGTGTTAACAGCCCTGGCTGTCTTGTAACTCGATTTGTAGACCAAGGTGGCTCCTAAGTGCNGGGGTTAAAGGCGTGGACACCATGCCCAACTTGTTTTTTTATTTTTTGATACTGTGATTCCATTAGGTCACATGCTACTGTGGAATTTGTATTCTCCTGTTTCAGACTCAGACTGCTGAGTCTGGAATTAAGCTGCCTGTATGCCTTCTAGACATACTGTGACGCCCCACCTGTGCCATTTGATCACTTGTTTTCTTCCAGGAACTTAAATTGTTGATTCTGTTTAGGTAGGGGCTTTCTGATAGTGGAAATGCTTTGACATAAATGCATCATGACTTTTGGCAAGTCATACAACCCTACTGGACAGGTTTCCCCAACTTTGGCACATCATCCTCGCACTTGGGAGCTAAGGTCTACTTTAGATACTTAGCAACATCATAATGGCCCGTTTTCCCGCCTTTTGCGCGCAGCTGCTAGCACCCATGCTTTACTCTGCTCAGCCTTTATCCTGCACGCAGGCGCAGACCACAGCTTTCCTTCCTTGCGCGCCCCTTCGGAGCTTCCCCTAGCAACAAGCTCAGTCGCAGCGCGAAAGCTGGGTGGGCGCATGCGCCACAGCTCTCTCCACCGGCAGTCCTCCGCCAGCGCGCTTGGGCTCCTCCCCAAGCAAGCCCAGCCTTTCTCCTCGCCTTCCCACCCAGGATCCGCGTGGCGGGGCGCGCGCGCACTTGGGCTCGAGGGCAGCGTCTCTTGGCCGCGGCAGCTAGGGGCGAGGGGCGGGGCTATTTCCTTTGGGGCCCCACCCCCTTTGGCCTGGCGTCCCTACCGCGCCTGCGCGCTCCCGCCCGGTCTCCATCTTGGAATTGGGAGGAAGAGGGAGAGGGAGGCCGGGACGAGAGCAGGGCTGTGGTGCGGTGAGAAGCTGAGACGAAGAGGAAAGGGAGTGAGGGCGCAGGGACGATCGGCAGCGCCTCAGCTGCAGTCTTTCAGCTGTTCCGGAGAGAGAGGACGGGAAAGGGAGGAGNCCAGGGCTGGAGTGGGGGCTGTCAACTCTCGGACCCCAGCCTGAGAGGGGCCGTGCAGCCGGGCGTCCTCGGGGTGGGCCCCGTGTCGGTGGCCGAAGACCTGGGGCTCAGGCCCCTGGGTCCCAAATTTTNGGGCTTGGTCCCTCGTTTCTTAAATACCCAGGTATCGAGCCCTCATATATCTGGGACTCGAGTCCCAACCTTTACCAACCTGGGTCTCTGTTTTATACAATTTAAAATACCTGGGATTCAGGACCTTTCGTGCACCGGTATCCGGGGTTCATTCTCCAGGCGTCCAAATACCGGATTCATTTTTGGTCCTTGCAAATATACGGGGCTCAGACCCCACAATCGGAAATCCGGGATTCAGCAACTGTCGCCCTCGAGTTGGGGGAGGACTGGACCGCGAGGTCAGATCAGGTTGTCACCCCCTCCCCTCCAGGGGAGGCTTCCCGGGCCCGCCCCTCAGGAAGGGCGAAAGCTGAGGAAGAGGTGGCAAGGGGGAAGGTCTCCTTGCCCCTCTCCCTGCTTGTCAGAGCAACTGGAGTACCCCAGGCGGAAGCGGAGGCGCTGGGGCACCATAGTGACCCCTACCAGGTGAGACACGGGTGCACGGGCATGACATGAGTCCTTGTGGCCAGTTCCTTTCTGAGAAGCTGGGGCTGGATAAGCCCTCTCCTCAGGATGGGGAAGCCCTGCTGGGCCCATGGTCAGTTTCTGGCCAGCCTTGCCTTCTTTTGCCACCTCTTTCTCCCTTCCTCTTCCCTTCATTGTGTCTGGTTGAAGGGGGACCTCGGTGATAGGGCCTGTCATGTCACTAAGGGTCACGCCCTAGGATGCTTAGCTAATCAAATGGGTTTCCACCTCTCTAGTCTTCTGCCTTATTACTTTTGCCCTCATAACGACCTATCCTACGTGATTTTATTATACTCTTTTCTTTCCAGACTGCCCTAGGGTGCTGATTCCCATGTAGGTGGGCTTATCTTTTTATTAATTAATTTATTTTGCTTGAGACAGCCTTTCTGTAGCCCTGGCTGGTCGATCTGGCCTAAAACTGGAGGTAGTCCTGCCTTAACCTCTCTACTGCTTTGACTANAGGTGCAAGCCACCACACTGGCTGCTTTATATTCTTTTCTGGCTTGGTCTAGTTGGAGTTTTTGTGCTTTCAAAGCTCTCTGTAAGTGAGTGAGTGTGTGTGTGTGTGTGTGTGTGTGTGTGTACTTGGTAATATTTTCCTCCAGCTGCATTTACCCACCTGTCTCTTGCTGTGACGGTGTAAATAATCTCATACATTTGCCAAGTGACCTACCCTTTACAAAATACTTCAGCATACATTTTTCTCATGCCATACTGACTTGCTTAACCCATGGGAATTCTTTTATTATTGTCTTCCCATTTTACAGTCGAGAACATTGATGCCCAGAGAGGTTGTTCAAGGTCACTCAGTCGCAGAATCAGGATTTTAACCCAAGTCTTGTCCCTGACTTGTACCCATTTCTTGCCATCCCTTTTCTTCTGAGCCTGGGTTTGATCGGGGTTCGACAAGAGACTATCAGGGTGAGGTGTAAAAATGGGGGTGCAATGATCTTCCTTTTTAGAAAGGTTATACTCGAGCTTTTCCTGAGAGGAAGCTCTGCTTGCGCCTCTGCCTCATGGGTCTTCTTTCTAATGTGACCTTCATTTTTACCCTGATCCCAGACTTTGACTTGGGTTCCAGAGACAGCTCTCTCCTGACAAATGATGGCTGTAGTGGCTTTTCTTAGCTGTTGAGTTAGAATGAGCCCCTCTACTCCTCCAATCCCCAGGATTAAGCCTTGTGGCAACCCTAGAATCAAGGAAGGAAAAGCCATTTGTTTAGTGTCTACAGAGTGTTCTGAGTGTGAGATCTCATATAGTTGCCATCTGTAATCTGCTTAACCGAAGAGAAGTATAAGGAACTTACCTGAAGCTCTGTTGCTGTATGTTGCAGATGGAATGTACTGGTAAGATAATTTAGGGACTCTTTTGCAACATGGAGTTTAGAAGATGATTATGATTTAGCCCAGACCATGGTAATTGCTCAAATGTTATTGTAAGGAAGGGGTCCTGTATAATGTTTTCCAATGGCTGGCACTCTTTCATGTGGCCTGAGGTTCTGGGTTAGCAATCTTGGGCTTGTTACTGGTGAAGAAGTCATGAGGGTTCCCTTGGCAAGTTGTGAGCACCTACCTTTTGTGTGGGTATGTGGTGAGGGGTGGTTGCCGCTATTGCTTCAGGAGAAGGGGGCCTGCCTTGAGCAGACTTGGAGCTGCTGAGGGCAATCAATCAACCAATCTCTCAAGCTATTCTGAGCCCTTCACACCCTAGGGGCCCACCAAAGACTCAGGCTCCCTCCCTACCCTCCAGCTTCCAGTTGAGCTGAGGAGACAAAATTAACAACATGGACAGGAAACAATGCACCACAGAATATAATTATATGCTGAAATTGTTAGGTACTTTTAAGTAGCTAGAACTCTGCCTCAGGAGTCCAACTCTGCTGAAGGCTCTTTGTGTCTAAATTCCCCACTAGTCCTTACAAAGGCCTCTCTTGGAGTCCCTATGTGTCCTGGTTCTGGTACCCTGCAGCAGCTTTCTCTCTGAATGTGGCTTGGAGTGCCCCACCCCCTAAGGGCTGGAATGACTTGAGTAGATTTCCTCTAAAGGGAGGCTGTGCTTAGTTGCCCTCCTAACAATGCTGTCCTGACCAGAGAGGAAAAGGTCCTGTTGTGTGACCTTGGGAAAGCCCTTTTTCCTCCAGGCCTCAGTGACTCTGTCTGAAAAATGGTGATTCTGATTGTGCCTTGCCTGGTGGTGGCAAACTAGCTTTGAGCAGATCATTTGACCTCTCTGAGCCTGTTTACTTATCTATAAAGGATAAAGGTGACAATAGTGTTTATCCATAAGGTTGTAGGAGCCCAGTGAGAGGTGATGCATGTGAGATGCTTAAATGTCCATGCTCAATAAATGTTATTTGTGACCCACAACATCGTATACTCAGGTATGCTGCTTATGCAATTGACAGAACAAGTAAGACAACCCAGAACACAGAGGTTCTCAGAGTCAGATGCTGGTCCCATTCTAGATGTCCTCCTTGCCACAGTGTCCCTATGTTTGTTGAAAATGAGTCTCCTGATCCCTTTAGGCCAGTTCCCACTTGTAACAATGGCCGGATTTCCACCACATCCGGCCTGACTGTTTCCTGTTCTCATCCACTGTGTGAGAGCTTGAAGGAGGAGGTAGCCTCAACACCAAGGGGGACAGGAAGGTGCCTGGAAATCACTGGACTATGAGAACTTGTGGGACAGGACATGTGGGGATATGAAGCTCTGGCTGGGAGGCAGAAACCCTATGCTTGAAGGGAATGGCTGTGTATAGGGGACTGGGAAATTGTTGAAGGCTGAGGGGGTTGATGAGAATGCTTAGTTTCCCAGAATTGTCTTCCTGGCAATTTTAGGGACTCTAGGGACACCCCCCCCCACCCCCACAGGATTACTCTTTTATTTTGAAGCTTTGATGTTGTTACTAATAGCCCCCTACCCTTCCTCAGCTGTACCTCCTTCTCATCAGAAATGAGGGGAGGAGAAGGCAGAAACTTGAGGGAGGCCCTTTAACTCCCTCAGGGCTCTGTCCTTCCTCTAACAATCCTATCTGCTTTTCCCAGGCAAGGTCCCAATCTCAGGGCCCCCAGGGGCCATCATGCCAGCTGGGGGCCGGGCCGGGAGCCTGAAGGACCCTGATGTAGCTGAGCTCTTCTTCAAGGATGACCCTGAGAAGCTTTTCTCTGACCTACGGGAAATTGGCCATGGCAGCTTTGGAGCTGTGTACTTTGTGAGTTGGGTCTTAAGGAGGGTAAAGCAAGCAGGGGTGGAGTCTTTTAAACCTGGGGATCTTCATTGAGGTCTTCTGCACCACTCCACCACAGCAGCCCTCTCCTACTGGCTCGTTGGGTCCAAGGCTCCACCCCACACCCAAAGTAGTTTTCCCACCCTCCATTCTGGTCCTCTAGGCTCGGGATGTCCGGAACAGTGAAGTGGTGGCCATCAAGAAGATGTCCTATAGTGGGAAGCAGTCAAATGAGGTGAGTCAGGTTCATTAAGATCAGGTTGTGAAGTGCAGAGGGCCCTAGTCTCAACATGCAGGCTGGGTAATCCCCTCCTCTCTTGACCTCCTAGAAATGGCAGGACATCATCAAGGAGGTGCGGTTCTTGCAGAAGCTACGACATCCCAATACCATTCAGTACCGGGGCTGTTACCTGAGAGAACACACAGCTTGGGTGAGTTGTCCTACAACTGCCCCAACAGTTTTACTCAGATCCATCTTTTCCTGGTCCAGCCTCCTAAGTGGACAGTGTCTCCTGANCACGTTAGTCCTCAGGAAAACCCATGAGCCAGGCATGGTGGCACACACCTCTAATCCCAGCACTGAGGAGACAAGCACAGGTGGATCTCTGTGAGTTTAAGGCTAGCCTGGTCTACATACTGAGTTCTGGGCCAGCTAAGGCTACACAATGAGATCCTGTATCAAAAAGAAAAACAAACAAAAATATAAGCATTTGTGTAGGTACAGGAGGAGAGGCTGAGGCAGAGTAACAGAGACAGTTAACAAGTTGCAAGGGACATGTGCTCTTTAGGAGAAGAGGATTGAAGGGGACTTTAAAGGGATCTGGATGGGAGTGATGGTAGGTATCTTGGAATTGTTCTCGGGGAGGCCTTGAATCCAGAGACTCTCCTACCACCTCTTGTTTTCTCTAGCTGCCCTTCCTCTCTGTCATTACCCTTTTGGCATTGCCTGAGTGGAAGATAAACAAGAAAGTTGTGTTTTGAGTTTCTCCTCAAGGGAGCTGGGCCAGGGGTGGCCAGAGCCTGCTGACCTCTAACACTTGACCCTTCCTTAGCTGGTGATGGAGTATTGCCTGGGCTCAGCTTCTGATCTTCTAGAAGGTAAGGAAATCAGAGAATCGGGGAAGGAAGATAAGCAAGAAAGCTGTAGGAGAAAGTAACTTACTCCACCCGTGGGGCTCCCTCAGTTTGTTACTTTGCTTCCTTCTACAGTGCACAAGAAGCCCCTTCAGGAGGTAGAGATTGCAGCCGTGACCCATGGGGCGCTTCAGGGCCTGGCATATCTACACTCACACAACATGATCCATAGGTATGACGGTACCAACTGTGGCTGAGAATGGGGTGCATTTTATACCAGTCCTCATTTTGCTAAAGCCCCTACACATCTTTTCTGAGATGTATTTTTCATCTTTCCCCTTTTCCTCTGTCAGGGATGTGAAGGCTGGAAACATCTTGCTGTCTGAACCAGGCTTGGTAAAATTGGGGGACTTTGGCTCCGCATCTATTATGGCACCTGCCAACTCCTTTGTGGGCACTCCATACTGGTGAGTGGGAGAGGAGAGGTGGTAGTGAAGAGATTCCCAAGGTGTTGGAAATAAGAAATGTAGAATCTGGGCGCAGTGATTAGCCTTTCTTTCCTACTGTCCTCCCAGGATGGCTCCAGAGGTGATCCTAGCCATGGATGAGGGGCAATATGATGGCAAAGTGGATGTCTGGTCCTTGGGGATAACCTGTATTGAGTTAGGTAAGATGTCCTCTCTGCCTCTTCAGATTATTCTCCACTCATGTCTGTTCCTCTCCTCATCCCATCCCATGGACCCTAGGCCTCAAAAGTTCCTGTCCATTTTGACTACCCTAGAGCTTTTTTGATACAAGCAATTGTCAAACCCTACCTTTTTGTTGTTGTTGTATTTAGAGAAAAGGTTTCTCTGTGTAGCGCTGGCTGTCCTGAAACTGGCTCTGTAGATCAGACTGGCCTCAAACTCAGAGATCCACCTGCCTCTGCCTCCTCCTGAGTTCTGGTGTGTATACCACCACACCCAGCCCCCCTGCCAATTCTTATACCTAAAGATTTTATAGCAGTTCTTGCTTCTTGTCCATTACCTGGGTTTTAAATCTGTTTTAAGTGCCCAGTGTGCTAGGTTCTGGGGATACAGTGGTAAAATTCCTGCCTTCATTAAAACTGCATTCAAGTAGGGGAAGCTAGGCATGTTTTCTACCAATGGGCTAAGAGTGGAGAAGCTCCGTGAGTGGGACAGAGCTAAAACTTGACCTACTTTAGGGGTTAAGGAAGCCCTGTGTGTAACAGAAATGTTTAAACAAACCTGCAAGACAAAGAGCTGCTAGAAAGATGCGTAGTAGAGCATTCCAGACAGAAAGCAGCATTGTAGAAGTTTAGAGGTTAAGAGCAAGCCTGAGGAACTGAGACTAGCTTTTGGAACTACGTGTATAATGCAGAGGAGTGAATTGACAGGTCCCAAAAGTTAGGCCCAAGTGAGTTCCTGAGGCCTTGGAGCCATGTTGGTGCTCTCTTTGCCAATCTGTACTACTGAAGCAGTTGTCTAATGGGGTAATGCTTGTAAGACCTCCAGAACAACACCAGACATAAAATAATTGTCTTACTGACTGCTTCCTGCAGAGACCTTTCCTCTGGTAGTCGTCCACTCCACCCCACCCCACCCCACACCAGGCTGGCCTCACAGAGATCTGCCTCCTGAGTGCTAGGATTAGAGGTGTGTGCCACCACCACCTGGCAGCCATTCTCTTCTTTATAGTCTCTCTGATGTACTGATGCCAGTGAGGTCTGCCTGAGCTCGGTGCAGTCATTTTACTCCCTGCTCAGAGCTATCAGTGGCTTCCTGTTGCCTGCTAAACCAAAGCTGTCGTATACCAGGCTCGAGCCTCTGCTTCCTCTTTCCTTCATGGGCCTGCCCATGTGGAGCATGTTGGGAGCTTGTGTCTGCCATCAGAGAGTCAGTTGTATTCTTGCCCTTCTGTCTCCATATATACTGCATTTACCATTTGAGGCTATGGCCAGACAAGTGATGAAACGTATGGAACAGGTCATAGAGAAGAGCTGTCTATTGTATTCCTAGATTTTGTAGAGATCTGGAGACACAGAAATAGTTCTCCACTATTGGAAAGCTTGAATAGAAATGGCAGCCAGTGGGACTGGAGAGATGGCTCAGCAGTTAAGAGCACTGGCTGCTCTTCCAGAGGCCCAGGTTCAATTCCCAGCACCCACATGGTGGCTCACAACTGTCTGTAACTCCAGCTCCAGGAGATCTGGCATCCTCACATAGACATACATGCAGGCGAAACATCAATGCACATAAAAATAAATTATTAAAAAAAAGAAAGAAAAGAAATGACAGCCAGTACTCCGTGTCAGTGGGTCAGGGTTGGGGAAGGCAGGGCAGGCTGGAGGCCACCATTACTATAGTGGACCAGTGTTGCATAGTTCCCACTCATTGTTATGTAACAATAGAGACTCCATTTTACCATATCTGATTTTTAAAGACTGCAAATTTATATTTTTTTATAATTGTTGGCAATTAAGTTTTTGAAATCACTNTTTAGGTCAAAAACAGCTAACCATCCAGGTGGTGGTGGAGCATGCCTTTAATCCTAGCCCTTGGGAGACAGAGGCAGGCAGATCTCTGAGTTTGAGGACAGCCTAGTCTGCAGAGCTAGTTCTAGGACAGCCAGGGATACACAGAGAAACCCTATCTCAAAAAACATTTCTCTGGTCTACAAGGAGTTCCTGGCTTAACACTCTTAGAGCTACCGCCAGTATTCCTTTTTCTAAATGACCTCTCCTTGTTTTCCTAGCCATTTACCTATTTCTCCCTTACCCCAATTAACAACTTGAACTTGGTGTTACTGGTTGTTTTGATGATATTGAGGATCAAATCTAGAGCTTGGCACATGCTAAGCAAGTGTCTACCACTAAGCTACATCCCAGCTCTGTCTGATGTTACTTTTTTAGTTCATTTTAGATCAGAAGTTTCTTGAACACAGAACATGTTTCTTGTTTTTTGTTTTTGTTTTTGTCTTTCCCACACTGATGGGTTTTGTTCTCGTTTGGCCCTCATAAGTACTAGTTGGACTGATAACTTGAGTGTGCTGCTTATGCCTTTTTGCCGTTTTCTTGAATCCCTACTCTGCCCACATGTAGCAGATAGAATGGGCATTACATTTTACTGAGAAGAAATTAAGACTGAGCAGGATCGGCAATTTCTCAAGGTCAAGCAGGAAGGAAGCCAGGGAGATGGGATTTGAACCCAAGCTGTTTTGAGTTCCCTTCTAGTTTCTGATCATCTACCTCTTCTCACCTTCTTCCTTTGTCCTTTCTGTAGCGGAACGGAAGCCACCACTGTTTAACATGAATGCAATGAGTGCCTTATACCACATTGCACAGAATGAGTCCCCTGCTCTCCAGTCAGGACACTGGTGAGGACTGGGGTTCTTGGGTCAAGGGGTTAGGTCATAGGGTCTAGCTGCCTGGCTCATACCTTCTGTCTCATGCTTCCTGGAATGTCAGGTCTGAGTACTTCCGGAATTTTGTTGACTCCTGTCTTCAGAAAATCCCTCAAGACAGACCAACCTCAGAGGTTCTTTTGAAGGTAAGCCCTCTCTGGCCTAGTGATCTAGAACTGGAGCTGGTAGAGCCACAGAAAACTCACATCAGTGATTCCCAATTCTTCATCCAGGAGTCTTCCTTTGTGAATTTTGCCCTGGGCCTTGATGCCTCATTGCTCTGTGTTTTGCTAGATTTTATCTGCCATGCTATCTTAATTTAAGTAGTAATTTGTTTTCAAATTTTTCTTAGTCAAAGATCATGGATAAACTATGATCTCCCTGAGATGTTTTTAAGTTTTCCAAACTGGAGAACCTCATTCCCTTCGCAGACTCAAAGTATCCTCTAAGAAGCCCTAGTTGGGACTAACAGACTGCTAGATTGACATCCTGGTTTTTAAAGGGTAGCTTTTGAGGGCCTGAAAAGGTCTTGTGACACATCCAAAAGCACTTAGCCTTTGGTAAGCAAAGCTAGATTGGCATCTCCTGAATATCTTACCTATCAGTGATGCCTGGAGAAACGAGGCTGTCTGGGTAGTAAAGACAGTTACTGTGAGAAACAGGGATAAGACAAAGGTAAGCACCCAGCTCTGGTGGGCATGGGCCTCAGGCCAGGAGATACTGAGAGGCATGGGATCCAGAGGGGTAGGGAGAACTGACAGCAGAGCTCAGGTCTTCTGTTTCCCTAGCACCGCTTTGTGCTCCGAGAGCGGCCCCCCACCGTCATCATGGACCTAATCCAGAGGACCAAGGATGCTGTACGGGAATTGGATAACCTGCAGTACCGAAAGATGAAGAAGATACTTTTCCAAGAGGCACCCAATGGCCCTGGTGCTGAGGCCCCAGAGGAAGAGGAGGTAACCTAGTTTTCCCTCACACCTCCCCATACTGGTTTGGCCCTTCTTCCCCACCTGTCTTCACCTTCTTTCCTCATGCTACTCCATAGCCTTGTCCTTCCCTTTCCCTGCCCAACAGCTCACACCCTGTTCGCAGGAAGCAGAACCCTACATGCACAGAGCGGGGACACTGACCAGTCTAGAGAGTAGCCACTCAGTGCCCAGCATGTCCATCAGCGCCTCCAGCCAAAGCAGNTCAGTCAACAGCCTAGCAGATGCCTCAGACAATGAGGAGGAGGAAGAAGAGGAGGAAGAGGAGGAGGAAGAAGAGGAAGAGGAAGGACCTGAAGCCCGAGAAATGGCCATGATGCAGGAGGGGGAGCATACAGTCACTTCCCACAGCTCCATCATCCACAGACTGCCGGTATGCAGCTCACCCTGAGCAGCTTAGCAAACAAGAGACCAAGCCTGAACTGATTTGCTGAGGAACTGCCTAGATCGCTGCCCTTCTCCAGTGTGACTACTCCTCATTTCAGCCTGGATGAGTCTCCTTAGGTAACTCTCTTGGAGTCCATTGGCACCTGAACCTTGGGCATTTTTCTTCCCCTTTTCTAGGGCTCAGACAACCTATATGATGATCCCTACCAGCCAGAGATGACCCCAAGTCCACTCCAACCACCTGCAGCCCCTCAAACCTCCACCACCTCTTCTGCTCGCCGCCGGGCTTATTGCCGCAACCGGGACCACTTTGCCACCATCCGTACTGCCTCCCTGGTAAGTGTGACCATCCTCACTCAGCTTTTTTATAGTCTTTTTCCTCTGTTACCTGGATACATCAGACAGAAGTCCAGAAATGACTTTCTCCCTGTGGTACATGATTTAAGTCAAGATTCTACCCTCACTTTGTTACTGTCTTTGCCTGCTCCCTTCTCCCAGCAGACTGTTTTAGTCACATTGCCTAATCTGGGTATTCCCAGCCTAGCAAACTGTTGCTCTGTTTTCAAGGCCTTGTTAAAATAACAGCTTGTGGACCTTCCTGGGCTCCGCTGGCTGTTGAGGTGCTTTACATGCCTGGACAGGCATGTCTACCCTGCTGTGGAACTCCTGGTGGCAATGTGCAGGTTTGCTGGATTCAGTGCTTCAGAGGGCAGGGGTGGGGTTCAGGGATCTGCCTCATGTCAATGACTTGTTGTCAGGCCCACACACATGCTTAGGTTTAATCTTTCCTGCTTTCCCTGGGAGGGAAAAGGTTGGATCCCATTTAAGAATCGAGGCTGCTATGACTTAGGGAGGCTGTTTGCNCAACATACGTGCCCAGGCACCTTTGGGTGCGGTTCTATTCCTGTAAATAGGATCTTCTAAGATCTCACTTTTCTCAATTCATTGGAAAAGTGTTTGTTTGCTTATTGAGACGGGTTCTTTTTGGTTTTTTGAGACAGGGTTTCTCTGTGTAGCTTTGGAGCCTGTCCTGGAACTCGCTTTGTAGACCAGGCTGGTCTCAAACTCACGGAGATCCTCCTGCCTCTGCCTCTGGAGTGCCACCACCGCCCAGCTTTGAGACAGGTTCTAACAGTAGCTCAGCCTTGAACTTGTGAACCTTCTGTTTTAGACTCCTAAGTCCTGGGGTTTATAGGCACGTGTTACCATGTCCAGCAAGTTCGGGCTTCTCATAAAACATAGCTTTCTGTTTGTGCTCTTGATAAAACTTTAAGTGACATTCCAGTTTTGGCTGCATTTGAATACCAACAATTCCCCCAGAGGCCACTAATGTGTTTTTTCCAGCTTTTGGTTGTGGCTTGGAGGTTTGCTAGGAGCACTCTTAAGCTACTGCTGCTGCTTTGTCATACTGTGTGGAGAGAGCTGATTTTCCTGGGCCTTGGCAACCTGGACTCTCTTAAGAGCCACTGATAGAGCAGTTGAGATCAGAGGTTGGAGCCAGAGATGGTGATCTAACATATCAGGACTCAGACCCTAGTACCTGGAACATGGTAGACCAGCAGTGTTTGCTGAGGGGAGGATGCTAGCCAGCACTCACTGGTTTGCTTTCCTATGTATATCACATTTGTCTATGCAGTGGTAGTGTTGGCCTGTGTCACAGATGAGAGAGTTGGTAGTTTGAGAGGTTAACTTGCTTGAGATTAAGTAATAATAATGGGCAGAGCTGGGATCTGAGCCCAGGTGTTTGTGATTCATTCTTTTGCACTAATCTGAGTTGTACCTACTTTTGCACCAGGACCTGTACTTACCACTTTTTATCATCTCAGTCTGCTACACCAACCCATGAAGCAGATAATAATTCAGTTGAGGAAATAGATTCAGAGAGTTTAAGTGTAAGGAAGATATAAAATAACAATGAAATCACAAGTCTGAGAACCTTGTTCTTCACCATATCTGTGTAAGTAAAATGGGGGCTAGGGCTGCGTCCCACTGTTTGTCCTTCCTTCTACTCTAGGTTAGCCGTCAGATCCAGGAGCATGAGCAGGACTCGGCTCTGCGGGAGCAACTGAGTGGCTACAAGCGGATGCGGCGTCAGCACCAGAAGCAGCTGCTGGCCCTGGAGTCCCGTCTGAGGGGTGAACGTGAGGAGCACAGTGGGCGGCTGCAGCGGGAGCTTGAAGCACAAAGGGCTGGCTTTGGGACTGAGGCTGAGAAGCTGGCCCGGAGGCACCAGGCCATTGGTGAGAAAGAAGCCCGAGCTGCTCAGGCTGAGGAGCGGAAGTTCCAGCAGCACATCCTGGGGCAGCAGAAAAAGGAACTGGCTGCCCTGCTGGAGGCGCAGAAGCGAACCTATAAGCTTCGGAAGGAGCAGTTGAAGGAGGTTTGGCCAGATCTTCCCTGGGTGAGCCAAGGGCCATCAGGTAGGCAAGACAATGGCAGACCCTGACCCATTCTCCACTGCTCTGCCAGGAGCTCCAGGAGAACCCTAGCACACCCAAACGAGAGAAGGCTGAGTGGTTGTTGAGGCAGAAGGAGCAGTTGCAGCAGTGCCAGGCAGAAGAGGAGGCGGGACTGCTGCGGAGGCAACGCCAGTACTTTGAACTGCAGTGTCGCCAATATAAGCGCAAGATGCTACTGGCTCGACACAGCCTAGACCAGGACCTGCTTCGGGAGGTAGACCTGGCCCACCTGCCCTTCTTCTCCTCACAGTCAANAATCCTAGCACCTCTCCTCTCTCATTTCCTCCCTAATGTCTTCTTTCTCCTCTGCTCCTCTAGTGTTTTGGTTTGACTTTCTTTTCAGCGTTCTTCCTGCTTTCTTCCCCACTGGACCCTGCTAGGATGTCCTTAGGTGTCCCTTTCCCAGGCCAACCAAGAGCTTACACTCCTCACCTCCCCTACTCTCGGCTAAGGAATCTTGTACTCTTAATTCTTCAGTACCAAGAAGGCTCCCTGACTGGGCCGTGGGTCCTATCTTTTCTCTGACTTAGGACTTGAACAAGAAACAGACACAAAAGGACTTGGAGTGTGCTCTGCTGTTGCGGCAACATGAGGCTACTCGAGAGTTGGAGCTACGGCAGCTCCAAGCAGTCCAGCGCACACGTGCTGAACTCACCCGCCTCCAGCACCAGACAGAGCTAGGCAACCAGCTGGAATACAACAAGCGACGGGAGCAAGAGTTGCGGCAGAAGCATGCGGCCCAGGTTCGCCAGCAGCCCAAGAGCCTCAAAGTACGTGCAGGCCAGCTACCCATGGGCCTCCCTGCTACTGGGGCTCTGGGACCACTCAGCACAGGCACCCCTAGTGAGGAGCAGCCCTGCTCACCTGGCCAGGACGCAGTCCTGAACCAAAGGATGCTGGGAGAGGAGGAGGAAGCAGTGCCAGAGAGAAGGATTTTGGGAAAGGAAGGGACTACCTTGGAGCCAGAGGAGCAGATGATTCTGGGGGAAGAAATGGGAACCTTTAGTTCCAGCCCACAAAAACATAGGAGTCTGGTTAATGAGGAAGATTGGGATCTATCTGAGGAGATGAAGGAGATTAGAGTCCCATCACCAGCATCCCAGGAGAGAAGTATTATTGGCCAGGAAGAGACTGGGGCATGGAGTTTGTGGAGGAAGGAGGGTGGGAACCTTGTGGATGTGGAGTTCAAGCTTGGCTGGGTCCAGGGTCCTGTTCTGACTCCAGTCCCTGAGGAAGAGGAGGAGGAAGAGGAGGGAGGGGCTCCAGTTGGAACCCCCAGAGATCCTGGAGATGGCTGTCCTTCCCCAGATATCCCTCCAGAACCGCCTCCATCACATCTGAGACAGTGCCCTGCTAGCCAGCTCCCTGGACTCCTATCTCATGGCCTCCTGGCCGGCCTCTCCTTTGCAGTGGGGTCTTCCTCTGGCCTTCTGCCCCTACTCCTTCTGCTGCTACTCCCACTGCTGGCAGCCCAGGGTGGGGGTGGCTTGCAGGCAGCACTGCTGGCCCTTGAGGTAGGACTAGTGGGCCTGGGGGCCTCCTACCTGTTCCTTTGTACAGCCCTACACCTGCCCCCCAGTCTGTTCCTTCTCCTGGCTCAGGGCACTGCACTAGGGGCTGTCCTTAGCCTGAGCTGGCGCCGAGGCCTTATGGGTGTGCCTCTAGGCCTTGGGGCTGCCTGGCTCCTAGCTTGGCCCAGCCTGGCTCTACCTCTGGCAGCTATGGCAGCTGGGGGCAAATGGGTGCAGCAGCAAGGCCCCCAAATTCGACGAGGCATCTCTCGACTCTGGTTGCGGGTTCTGCTACGCCTGTCACCCATGGCCTTTCGGGCCCTACAGGGCTGTGGGGCTGTGGGAGACCGGGGGTTGTTTGCGCTGTACCCTAAGACCAACAAGAATGGTTTCCGAAGCCGACTACCTGTCCCTTGGCCCCGTCAGGGAAATCCTCGCACTACTCAACACCCACTAGCTCTGTTGGCAAGAGTTTGGGCTCTGTGCAAGGGCTGGAACTGGCGCCTAGCACGGGCTAGCCACAGATTAGCCTCTTGCTTACCCCCCTGGGCTATTCACACACTAGCCAGCTGGGGCCTGCTTAAGGGTGAACGGCCCAGTCGAATCCCTCGGCTGCTACCACGCAGCCAGCGCCGTCTTGGGCTCTCTGCTTCCCGACAGCTACCACCAGGGACTGTGGCTGGGCGGAGAGCTCAGACCCGTAGGACCCTGCCTCCCTGGAGGTAACCAGTTCAACCCTCCACCCAAACTTAGGGCATTGAGCACTTTATCTCCCACAACTCAGTGAAGTTTCTCCAATCCCCCAGCCTCTCCTCCCCTCTGACCTTTCTTCCTCAGTATGTTTCCCCAGGTCCAGTCCCAGCCCCAGAGATCTCTAGACAGGCAGCCTCCTCTACTGTGGAGTCCAGAAATGACACTCTGTGTTTTTCCCCAATCCCCTAAATTATTGCTGTTCCCCTGCTGTGTGTGTGCTCATCCTCACCCTCATCGGCTCAGGCCTGGGGCCAGGGGTGGCAGGGAGGGAAGTCATGGGTTTTTTTCCCTCTTTGATTTTGTTTTTCTGTCTCCCTTCCAACCTGTCCCCTTCCCCC
>LZPO01117055.1:120740-137564 GCA_001675575.1 Neotoma lepida
AAAGGCTGCTTCAGGGCCCCAGGCTCTTTGTATAAGAGGGCAAGGTCCGTCTTGGGGTGTGGAGTTCAGCTACTCTCACCATCACTGCTGATGATGCCCCGCATATGGGACCAGTCTGGAGGTGCATGGCGTGGCCGCTCCTCTTCTGAGTCCAGGGTTCGGCGATAAAGCTCCCCTGGGGGGATTCCTGAAGGGTTCCAGGCATTACTTCTTCGTGATCGGCCTGGGAGGTGGGGAAAGAAAATTAGTTATCTGACCCCGGCCTCTTCCTTTCCTGAAGAGGAAATTCCTTACCTGAACTGCTGATGATATTGGCAACATCCAAGGAAGCCACCTCAGCTGCTTCTTCTCGCTGCTCCTTCAGGGCCTGACATTTCTCCAAGGAAGGACTGCCTGGAGCAGAAGTGGCTTGTGAGCCTCTCTTCCCCAGTGCCCAGGCCCTCCTGCAGCTCTCAGGCACAGCCAGGCTCACCCTTCATGCCCAGCGCTTCCAGCTCAGCCCTGAGGACACTCAGGCGCTCCTTGTGGGAGCGACAGGAGCCCAGCAGCTTCTTGTAGTTTCGATGGGCACCACAAGCCCGAATGTAACGCTTTAGTCTCACCACAGCTGGATGGTCCTCTCCACAACGACGAGACCCAGCCTAATAAGGAATGTGCAGCTGAAGGCCCAGCCTTTTCCCTAGTGGAGGCCACCCACCTGGTATGCCCTCTCACCTTCTGGCTTGTGGGTTCTGGACTGGAATCTGATGAGGAAGAGGAACTTCGTGACTTGCCTTTCTTGGAGCTCTTCTTGGAAGAGCGGTTCTTCCTCTCCTCTTTGGCGATCTCTCCTGCCTGGGAGTCACTCCCTTCCCTCTCCACGTCACTCTCCCCATGAACGCTGTCTGGTATGCCTACCTTGGTAGTTCCTTGAGCACTTGCTAGCTCCTGTGTGCTGCTGTCCTCATCCTCACTGCTTGCACTCTGCCCTCTCCCACTCTCAGTCTGGGTCCTGTCCTTGCTCTCTTTCTTCCATGAGTTCTCCTCTTCCTCCCCACTGCTCTCCCCACTACTTAGTGCCTCTGTTTCCTTCTCGTCCTCACTGTCTCCCAAGCCTCCAGTTCGCCTCCCAGCCCTGCTTTTCTGCTTAGAGCTCATTCTCTCCCCTTTGTTGCTCCTCAGTCTGGGTTTCCTGTGCTCTTTCTTCTTGGCAAGGGTCTCCTCGTCACTGTCTTCACTTTCCTTGTGGCATTTAGCACCCGTGCTTCCCCCCACCTTTGCTCTGCCCTGAACAGCTTCTTCCTCACTGCTTTCACTTTCTTCCCTAACCTGCTTCTTACTGGCTGAGGCCTTGCTTGGTGCTTGCTTGTTCTTGGCCCCAGCTTTCTTTTTAGCCTTACCCTTCTGTTTTTCCACATCATCATCTTCCTCGCTGTTCTCTCCCTTCCAGCCCTTAGGTGATCTGACAGGTGATCTGACAGGACCCTCCCCTTCCTCCACACTGCTCTCCTCTAATCCCATCTTGGCTGGGTCCGTTTGCTGCTCTTCATCTGTGCTCTCGACTGCTTTCTTTAAGGCTCTCCTCAAACATGACTTCTTGGTCCTGCTGTTCTTTGTTGGGGGTTCTGAGCAGTCTGGACTGGATGATGTAGAGCTGGAGTCTGGAACATGGGGATGGGGCTGGGACAAGTTCCTCCTGTTCCTTACATTTAGGATAGGGTACTTGTAGCTCTACTCTAGTTAAGCGTGAAAGAAATCAGGAAACACCACAGCTGTGGCTCCACCTGGTTCGGGACTCACTGCTGGCCCCCTCATTGACTGTCTTGCAATGCAATACATGCACATTGCCTTTTGAATAAACCAATGACACAGATAAGCAGGGGAGAAGGCACTAACCTGACTCTGAATTGCAGCGGAACCTTTTTCTGTCTGGGTCACTGCAGGGAGCAGGAGACCTCTTCATTTTGATCAAGTCTAGCTTTCCTTCCCTGGTACCAGCATCCACCTGTGAGTGCAGCATGAGGGCAAACCGAAGCAAGGTTGTGTCCTGTCCCAACCCCTCAGCAACAAACCCTGTCTCTCCTGGCCCAGGCTCATGCCCACACCTGCATCTTCAGCAGCTCTTCCTCCACCAGCTGCTTCAACGGCTGCTTCTCCTCAGGTTCAAGGTGATCCCGACATACGTGGTTCAAAAATTTCTGTCGCACTACAAACCGTACTACAAAGACACGTGCCGAGACGGAGCCCCAGTCCAACCCTTGCCCTTTCCAACCGAGACTCTTAATACCCTATGCACCTGAGGTCAGGGCAACCTCGGAAGAAGCTGCGCGTGAATTCCAGCATCTCATCTCCGGCGCCATTTTGCGCCACCGGGGATTGGTGGCTCCCGCCTTTTTTTCTTCCGGGACGCCTTCAGTGCGCACGCGCAGTGAGGCGGCTTTGTGAGGGGCGGGACCGTTGGGCCTCCGACTTGAAGCATCGGGAGAGAACTTTGCCAGATCTTGCTTTCCCCAAGCAGTTGGTGGATCTCGAGGTTTCTGCTCTTCCTTAAAACTACTTATTAAAAGTCTCCTTAGACGCCGATTCGCCGCCGGAAATCTCTGGGTGTAACGTAATCAGCTCTTCACACTGCTCTGTAGTCGGGATCACCAAGTTAGGTCTCCGCTGTTTCGAAAGGCAGGAGGGAAAGGGTATCCTCGCAACACACTGAATTTCGGTTATCTTTTAAGACTCCAAATCTCTAACCAGTTTAGAATCAATAGCTGCGTCCTTCAGCATCCAGCTCCTCTGTGACCTCAGCGCACCGCGAAGCCACTGGGAACAGTGTTCCCGTCGCGTCTTCGGGCGATGTGATTACGCTCCCTGCGCGCGGAGCACGCCGGGAGTTGTAGTCCGCTTCGTACGGCGTTGCCAAGTCTCCGGAAGTGGAAGTGTAAGAGGCTGGGCCGACTTGGCTCTGGGTAGCGGGACTCTACTCTGGGGCGATACTCCCAGGCGGGTCATGAACGGACCAGCGGACGGCGAAGTGGACTACAAAAAGAAATACAGGAATCTGAAGCGGAAGCTCAAGTTCCTCATTTACGTGAGTGCTGGTGTGGGGAGGTTGTGGAGTGTGAGGCCTAGAGCTGAGAGGACCTCAGTTTACCCATGTGGTAAAGGGGGTAGGTAGAGAGAGATGTCCCCGGGTTCTGGGCCATTTACAGATTGCTCTTAGCTCAGCACCCGCCCTGTCCGATACAGGAACACGAGTGCTTCCAGGAGGAGCTCAGGAAGGCGCAGAGGAAGTTGCTGAAGGTTTCCCGGGACAAGAGGTAAGGTTTGTTGAGGGACACGGGCGATGCTACACCTGGGGAATCCTCGTTCTCGCTCCATCCTGGAATAGGACCACAAATGCATGCACTCCCAGGAAGATCCAGTGGGCCTTCTAGGAGGACCTAGATGGATATCTAGCCAGAGAACGTTGCTAAAATGAGAATTCTTTCTCTTTCCCACGTCTCCCAGTTTCCTTCTAGATCGACTTCTGCAGTATGAGAACGTGGATGAAGATTCTTCCGGTGAGCAAAGTCATGAACATTTGCAGGAAGACATGAGATACTGGCACTTTAAACAGTTGTTCCAGGGTCCATCCTCTTAGGAGGTGGAAGCTGATGCAGCCCCTCCAATAGTTCGTAAGCCTTGTTGCTTGCCTTCACCCGCCTGCCTGCCTGCCTGCCTTTTCTTCCTTTTTCTCTCTCTCCTTCCTTTTCTTCCTCTCTCTCTCTCTCCTTACTTCCTCCCCCTCCCTTCTTTTTTTCCTTTCTTTTCTCTCTGCAGCCCTGGATGTCCTGGAATTCAATCTGTAGACCAGGCTGGCCTGGAACTCAGAAATCCACCTGCCTCTGCCTCCCAAGTACTGGGATCAAAGGCACATGCCACCATGCCCGCAGAGTCTTAAGTATTTATTTATCCACTCTGTCCCAGGCACTGTGCTTGGCACAGGCTGGTGAAATGAAGGAAGCCCCTGGCCTCCTGTCATTTATATTCCTGTTATGTGTAATAAGTGAAAAAAATACTAGAAAGGTGTACTGCCCCATGCCTGTAATCCCATCACCCAAGAGGCAGAAGTATAAGGTCCATGAGTGAGACCCAGTTTCTAAAAACAAACCTACAAAGGAGGAAAAAAAACTCCTGAACCTCAAAACACTTGCCATAGCATGTGTGTGTCTGCACAAACACACTAATAGTAATGATAATAACATCACTTGAATTTTCTTTAAAGAAACAAACTAGAATTTTAAGTGATAATGAGAGTTTGATGAAAATAAAACAGGGTTAAATGGTAGTAATTATAGTATAACAGGAGTTGATAAATTTCCTTTGCAAAGGGTCAGTATTCTTTGTTTTGTAAAATATTATCTTTGAAGCAAACTGCATAGCTCATGTGAAAGCAGCTGTAGCCAACAAAATGGCTGTGTTTTATTAGAACATTATTTGTGAACATTACATTTTGAATTTTATATAGTTTCATAACCTTTTTTTGTTGTTTATATTTTTTTGAAGTGTGTTCTTCATTTGTAGCTTTAGTTGGTCCCAAACTCACAGTCCTTCCCCCTCAGCCTCTCTAGTGCTGGGATTTCATGCTTGTGCCACCACACACACACCACCACCACCCCTGTAGCTTCTTTTGTTTTTTAAAAGACAGTTATTTTTATGTGTATTTACCTGCATGTATGTATGTGTACCATGTACATGCAGTCCCTGTCGAGGCCAGAAGAGGGCATTGGATCTCTTAAAATGAGTTATAAATGGTTGTGATCAGTGAGGGAAGTACTTGGAATTGATCCCAGGTTCTCTGGAAGAGAAGCCAGTGCTCTTAACTACTGAGCCTTTTCTCCAGCCCCTCACCAAGCTTCTTTTGAGATGGCTTGTTGAGCAAAGGCACTTGCTACTGAACCTGACTACTTGAGTTCAATACCCAGTACCCACAATGTAGGAGAGAATGGTTTCTTAGGTTTTTTTCTGACCTCTACATGCATGCGCCCATATACACATAAATAAGTAAATGTAATTTTAAAAAAAGCTAAATATGAGTTCCAACCTGGTTATATAATGAGACCATGTTTCAAAAATGGGGTGGGGGTAGGGGGATGTTGAAAAGCAAGACATGGTAGCATAACCCTTTAATCCCAGCTCTCCTTGGGAGGTACAGGCGGGAGGACCAGAAGTTCAAGGCCAGCCTCAGCTACATAATACACATCTCTAAATAAGTAAAAGTAAAAAGCTACAAATGCNAAAACCGCCTGGGCATGGTGCCGGATACCTATAATCCCAGCACTGTGAGGACAAGGCAGGAGGATAGCTCAAGTTCCAAGCCACCTTGAGCTGCAAAGTAAGACTCTGTCTCAAAAAAACCAATTAAATAAATGAAAGCCAGTTGGGCATAGTGGAACATGCCTGTATTTTTGCATTTAAGAGGCTGAAGCAGGAAAATCACCAGTTTGAAAGCCAGCCTGGGCTACATAGTGAGTTCCAGGCCAGCCTGGGCTACGTAGTGAGTTCCAGGCCAGCCTAGTCTACATATTGAGTTCCAGGCCAGCCTGGGCTACATAGTGAGTTCCAGGCCAGCCTGGGCTACGTAGTGAGTTCCAGGCCAACCAGGATTACAAAGATCCTGACTAAAAACAACAACCAGCCACGTGTTAAAGTCATTCTAGCTTGTAAATCACACAAAAGCATGGAGTGTCTGGATTGTGTAAGAATGAGAANAAAGCCATTTTAGGAGGTGTTTAGGAACTGAAGCAACTTGCCCTGGGAAGATGGACCTAGGGCTTTCTAGGTGAAAATGTGGTGAGAGGACACCAGGTTGGTGTGGACACAGGTGGCTACTTTTCCAACTTAGGAATTTTTTTTTACCAAGACAGGATTTCTCTGAGTAACCCTGGCTGTCCTGGTACTGGCTCTGTAGACCAGGCTGGCCTCAAACTTGGAGATCCACCTGCCTCTGCCTCCCAAATGCTGAGATTAAAGGCATGGGCCACCAGAGCCCAGCCCAACTTAAATATTTTTTTAACAATTAACTTTAAATTACAACCAAAGAACTAAAGAGATGGCTCTGTAGTTTAGAGCACCTACTGCTCTTGGAAAGGACCTAGGTTCAGTTCCCAGCACCCACATGGCAGCTCACAACCACCTCACTCTATTCCAGAGGGTTGCGTGCCTTCTTCTGACTCCCTCAGGCTTGAGCATGAATGGTGCACATACATACACTCACATACAAACACCTAAATATAGAAATAGTATACTAGGGAAGCAATAGCAGGAAGATTCTGAGTTCGAGGCCAGCCAGGGATACACATAGATTGAGACTGTGTCTCAAATAGAAATGAAGGATTTGAGTAGTGCAGTGATTGCTAAGTGAAAGGCAAGCCTTCTAGGAAGAGCTCTGAGCTAGGAAGTAGATCACTTCTAAGAAGAGCTCTGAGCTAGGAAGTAGATCACTTTTGGAAGAACGAGTGCCTGCTGCTGTGAAGAGAGCTCTTGGAGGCTAGGGTTGCAGTTCTGAGGTAAAGCAATTCACCAGAGTGTGGGAGGCCCTGGGGCGAGTCCTTACTTAGTCTTCCTTGAGGTAGACTGAAGACAGATAAGAAACACTGCTAAAGCATGTGGACAGAGTTATTACATTGGTTGAACAGTAGGTGGTAGAGAGTGGTGAGGTGGCTGAGCAGGTGATTTTGACGTGTTGGTGGCATGAGCTTGTGGCGGTTGGGATGTGGAGGAGAGGAAGAAAATAGAGTTTTGAGGAGTGTTTTAATGGGTCCCTGAATGNGGANNATGGGGCAGAAGCTGAAAGNNACNTAGAGGCACATGGCCTAAGATGGTCACAGAATCACAGACCTGAGTTCAGGTTCCATACATACCTTCTGAGCTTGATCAGGCCATCTGGAAAGCAGATGTGATGTGCTCGCTTTCCCCTTCTGTGCTCAAAAAGACCAGGGGCCTGGCACGTGGTATGTGTTGGCACGTGTGCCATGGAGGTAGGTACCTAGGTAGGAAGTAGGTGTGCGAGCCGAGGGACTCCCCAGAATCACATGGTTGCATGTGTGCCAACTGGGAAGCTCCTTCCCTAGCACCCTTCTCTAGTGTTGAGCTTACATCCTCTGAGGTGGGCTGGGAAACTACAACCCCCTGACCAGCCTTCCCCACAGATTCAGACGCCACTGCATCTTCAGATAACAGTGAGACAGAGGGGACGCCCAAGTTGTCTGACACACCAGCCCCCAAGAGGTGAGAAGGAACCATCATTTTCCAGGGCAGGGGTGGGGGATCTGTGCTTTCCAGCTGCCTCTGACCCTTCTCCCTATCCCTTCTCTAGGAAGAGAAGCCCTCCGATGGGCGGTGCCCCATCCCCTTCCAGCCTCTCCTTGCCTCCTTCAACAGGATTTCCCCTGCAGACCTCTGGGGCTCCCTCCCCATATCTGAGCTCGGTGAGTTGGGATCAAGACCAGGAAGTGTAGTGCGTTCCCATGTCTGGGAATACAGNGGGTATCATTTGGGCAAGGGGCTAGATCTCAGAGTGAGGCTTCCCAACTCAGAATGTGACCTCATGTGGCCAGCGAGTAACCTTTGGAGGGTGTGAGTCAGGTTGCCTACTTCTCTCCTGTGTAGGACTAGGGGGCAGACCCAGGACATAGTCCTGCTGCTGTCCCTTCCCCTCTCTCCTCAGGAGCCCTGGGAGCCACACTCATCAGCATCTCTTTTGTTTTTCCATTCTCCTGTGCACATTTCTTCCCTTCACCCCTCGCCTTTACCTACTCCATTCCCCATCTCCATCTTCCTACTCCCACCTGCAGCTGGCTTCTCCCCCTTACCCCCCATTCCCTTCTGACTACCTGGCCCTGCAGCTGCCTGAGCCCAGCCCCCTGAGGCCCAAGCTGGAGAAACGGCCCCGCCTACCCCGGAAACTCAAGGTACCCTGATGTGGGGACTATAGGGAGGGGCCACAAAGGCAAGACATCCATCTAAAGCAAGCTTAGGACTAGGGGGCCTGCGCAGAGACTTTGGGTGTTTTGTTTTGTTTGAGAAAGGGCCTCTTGTAGCATGAGCTAGTAGGATGACCTTGAACTCTTGGTTCTCCTGCCTCCACTTTCCAAGTGCTAGGATTACGGGCGTGTGCCACCACATCTGGTTTACAGTGCTGAGGGTTGAGCCCAGTGCTTCATGGATGTTAGGCAAGCACCCACCAGCTGGGCTATATCCCCAGCCTGATGACCGAATTTTGAAAGATTGGTGTGAGACCCTAAGGCTAAGGCTAAGCCCAGTGCTCAGCACTGAGGGCAGAGCAGAGGAGTCCTGGCTCACAGCCTGGCCAGCCTGGCAGCGTGGCTGGAGTGAAGCATGTTTGTACAGGTCATGGGTACTGTTGGANCTGGGACTGTGGTGTTGTAGAGTCAAGGCTCCCCTGGTTCAAAATAGTGTGACTTTGAGAAAGTATTCTGGACTTGAAGTGATCAAACCAGGTAAAATCAACAGTGTTCTTGGAACACCTCCTGTGTTGAGAACCTGTCTGGAGTGCTGCAGCTCATAGCAAACAGGAAGCCAAGCCCTTGTACAGAGCTCCTGTTCTAGCAAACTGGCCGAAGATAAATAAGATGGATTGGTCCTAGTAGAAAAAATGAAGAGAGTGATGGATTTTTTGTTGTTGTTGTTGGTTTTTTGTTTTGTTTTGTTTTATAGACAGGGTTTCTCTGTGTAGCTTTGGAGCCTGTCCTGGAACTCTGTAGACCAGGCTGGCCTCAAACTCACAGAGATTTACCTGCCTCTGCCTTCCGAGTGCTGGGATTAAAGGCGTGNGCCGCCACCACCTGGCAATTATCATTATTTTTTAAGAAAGATTTTCACTATGTAACCCTTGGCTGGCCTGTGACTTACTATGTAGCCCAGGCTGGCCTTGAACTCACCGAGATCCACCTGCCTCTGCCTCCCGAGTGCTGGGATTAAAGGCGTGCGCCACCACTGCGGCAACAGTGATGGAATTTTGTAAGGTGGATAATCTGGGATGCTATTGACTGGATACAGGAAGCAAGCCATGAGGTGTCTGGGAAAGGGTTTCAGTTGGGTAAGTGTGCTTGTTGAAAGACAAGGAGGAACAGAGCGTGCTGGCACATGCCCTTTATCCCAGTCTCCTGGGAGGCAGAGGCAGGTGAGTCCCTATGCATTCAAGTCCAGCCTGGTCTACATGGTGAGTTTCAGGCCAGCCAAGGCTCCATAGCGAGGTTGTCTCAAACAAGAGAGAGAAAAAAAAAGTGTGTGTGGGCCAGGGAACTGGGCAAGTGATCAGAGACTAGGTGCCTGAGGGAAGCACATAGGGCTTTAAGGTGCAAGAGAGACTAGGGCTTATACAGGAATGGAGTGAGAGCCACTTGGGCAAAGTGAGCAGGGTAGGGTCTAGTGTCCATTTTAGACACATGGACAACATGACTGTGGAGACAGGCCTGGGTACAGGGGCTGGAGTAGTCAGGATGGTAGGAAGGAAGTGACTGCAAGAAACCCAGCCAAGTGCCCCACGGGTCCGTGGCAAAGACAGGCTTCAGGGTGTCCTCAGAGACCCANTTTGGCTGTGAGAGGGACAAGGGAGCCCAGAAGGATTCCAGGACTATTCCCTGAGCTGTGAAGAAGTAGAGTGCCAGTGTTTCGGAGATGAGGATGATGGGAGAAGCTGATTTTAGAAGAGAGATGAGAAATGGGCCTTGGACCTGTTGAGAGGGCATCTGGAAGTGCTAACTAGACAGTGGCCTGTGTGGCTGGAGAAGGGAAGAAGGCTGAACAGGAAGCCCCAGGAGTGATGAGAAGTGAGCCAAAGATGAANGAAGATGGGNATGCCCGTCAGCTGGGAAGCAAGGTCAAGTAGGGACCAGGCTGACAGCTCTCAGCACTCTGACACCACAATCAGAGTCAGAGGTTGTATTTATTGCGGCTAAGAATTCTGCTTGGCATAGTGGTGCACACCAGGAGGCAGGTGATTCTCTGAGTCTGAGGCCATCTAGTGAATTCTAGTGAGGCTAGTGAATTCTAGGCCAGCCAGGGCTATATCCTCAGAGAAAGAGGGGATGAGGAGGGAGAGAGAAAAAAAAATGAAAGGATGAAAGAATGAGTGAATTCTAGGGATTAGAGAAATGACCCAGTGGTTAAGATCGTCTTGTTTGCTGCTCTTCCAGGGGACCCAAGTTCAGTAGCTCACATCAAACAGCTCACAACCTGCTGTACCTCCAATTCCTGGGCATTAACTATGAATTCTGGGGACGAGGCATGAGGCTCAGTAGTAGTTCTTGCCTGGCATTTTCAAGGCCCTAAGTTTGATCCCTAGCACTGGGGGAAGCAGTGGAACACTAATGCACACTGGTCTTTCCGAGAGGTTTTGCTTCTAGCCTTCAGGACAGGTGACAGAAAACAAAACACAGCAACCTAGGCGGGTAAGAGGTTTGGCATCTTTAGATGTGGTGACTGGGTTGGTAGGGAAAGACTAGAGTCAACTGCTTTAGGTGGGGCATGGGGAGGCTCAGGGAGGGGCTAGTATTGGAGCACAGGGTCAGTGAGATCAAGATGGTCCCAGCTGAGGCAGCAGTGGGAAGNGAAAGAGGAACATGGCGGGAGGTAAGCTGCAGTGTGACTGAGGAATGGCAGGGGGTGACACTGACTTAGATCAGAAGACACCCACCACCGAAGGTTCTGAGTCCCAGATGTTCTAGGTGAGAGGTAGAGGAGGTGGCAGGTGTGACCAGAGGTGAGATACTGAAGGCCAAGGCAAAAACAAAACGCTGGAGCTTTCGCCTTAACTGGGTTTGAATCCCAGCTCTTTGCNATACTCACCATATGACCTTGGGCATGTCACTGAACTCTATTTCAGTCAATGCAGGGCATGAGAGGCTAAAATGGAGAACATAGCCAGTGCCTGGGCCCTGGCAGCTCATAGAGCCACATTGGCTGTTCTTGCTCATGCTGAGGAAATCCTGGTTAGGGTAGTTCCTGGTGAGCAGGGTGGTGATGCAGGAGGAGCCAGCAGAGGCCTGGTCCTCATGGAGCTGTCCTCCTCAGTCATGTGTACATGCATCTGCTTCTCCGTGCACATGGGGACATGGGGGTTGTCGTGGTCACTTTCTAGTGCTGTGACACCATGACCAAGGCAGCCTGTAGTGTTGATTTGGAGCTTGTGATTTGGGAGGGTTAGAGCCCAGGAGGCAGAGGGGGAGGGAGAGGGGGGAATGAGAACATCTGAGCTGAGAATAGTGAGGGCTTTTGAAAATTGAAAGCTCACCTCCAGTGACACACCTCCTCCACCAGGGCCAACTTCTTAATTCTAGAGTTTCACCAGCTGAGGACCAAGTATTCAAACACAAGAGCCTATGGGGGTGGGCATTCTCATTCAAACCACCACAGGGGTCCTAGTTCTTCCCAGAGCTGGCCCTCCTGTCTGCCATCCATGTTTCCTAAGGCCTTGCCTACCCTAGCACCCTCACATCTCCTCACAAGCAGAGGTAGGGGTGGGGCTCCTTGAGAAGCAGAGAGCAGGCCACAGGGCCAGGTATGGAAGCGATCAGGAGACTGTAGTGGAGACCACACATAGACATTTGCTGCCTCAGACCCCTGGGCACCTTAGGTGCTGCCCAGTGAGGACTAGCGTTCTATTCCTTTAACTTCCATTTCCACACCTCAGTTCCTTCCTCTGGCATATGGCCCCACCTCTTTTCCAGGATGGTCCTATAAGGAAGAGATTATTGATAGAAGTTACCTGGGCCATAGTAGGTGTTCAGTTTGTGCCCACGGCATGTGAGCTGTCACAGTACCCAGAGAGCTCTCCTGAGGGAGGATGTGTGAGGACCTGGCAGAGCGGGGCAGAGCAGGGGCCATGTCTCAGCTCAGGACTAAGTATGAGTCTGACAACTGGAGCGGGGCCGGCCTGTTAGGCACACTGTGCTGACCATCCTGAGGGCAGCCAGGCCCAGGCCCTCAGGCAGAGGAGTGACATGCTCAGGTTTGTGTTCTAGAGTGACCACTCTGGCCGCAGTGTGGAGGAGGAGCTGGAGCTGGGAGAGGCTGAAGGCAGGGAGTCCAGTTAGGAGGCTGGTACCTAGACCAGGTGAGCTGAGAGGAGGGCCTGGCCCAGGCTGGTGGCTGCTGGGGTCCCAAGGAGGGGCTCATCCACAATGCCATAGAAGCTGGGGACCAAAGCTACTGCTTAGGCTTCTGGCTCAGGTAGCCTGTGATGCCCACCATGAACTAATGAATCCCACAGGAGGAGGAGGGAGAGCCGACCAGTGGTGGCAGGTGATACCCAAGGTGCCCAGAGGCAGGAGGAAGGTACTCTGAGCTAGTCCTGAATCTGGCGTTAACTGCTGGCACAGAGCAACCAGGGTGCCTTGCTAGCAAGGGAAGAGCCCAGTTTTTTTGTCAGGTTCCCGGTCAGACTCCCCTCACCCCATCCCCATCATGCCTCCATCACTGCCCCTCACCCCAGGCACTTCATGGCTTGAGACTGAGGGGCTGCGGTGGGGCTTCCCCCACCCCTGAACTGCCTTTCAGTGAGCATTGTGCATCTGCCTAGTGCCAGTGCATCTGATAAGCCCTCCTTGTGTTTCTTCCCCTGCTGCAGATGGCTGTAGGACCCCCTGACTGCCCTGTGGGTGGGCCATTGGCCTTCCCTGCCAGGGGTTCTGGGGCCAGTGTTGGGGCAGCCCTGACCCCCCTGCCTCCTCCCAAGATGCCCCCACACACGATCCTGAGCACCGTCCCTCAGCAGATGTTCAGCGATACAGGCAGCGGGGATGATGCCCTGGACGGAGACGATGACCTGGTAATCGACATCCCAGAGTAGCCATCAGTGCTCCCAGCCAAGCCCCGCAGTGCTCCTCCCATGCCAGCACACTGGAGCCCACTTCCTCAAGAGATGTTTATTGATGCCCAGTTGCCATGCTTCGGCCACTGACACAATCAGAAAAGGCGTAAACATGCACAGATGTCCCCGAGGAAGGTGGCAGGGGCCTGCCCTCACTTCCCAGCCCCATCCAGGGGACAGTTATTTAAATGAGTGGCCAAGAGGATCTGCCACATCTTAGGGAGGCAGAGACCCTGTGGAGGCCGTCCCTAAGGAAGAGCAGCTGAGCAGGGCTGGGACTTTCTAACGAAGGCTCTGTATTAAAGGGTTGGCTCTTTCTTTCCTTGTCCGGTCCTCTTTTGGAAATGTCCTCCTCTAATCTCCCCTAATCCGACCTCCTCCTTGTGGAGCAGGGGGCCGGGCAGCCTGGAGAGGCCAAGAGAGGAGTAGCAGGGTGGGGTAGGGGCACTGGCAGGAGACTCCCGCATGGTCCTGTGCATGGGGTGGTTGCATATTTGCAGGTAACAGCAAGTCAGGCAGGAGAAAGTTTGCATATGTGAATATAGCTCTCACAGTCCCTCACAAGAAGACAGACCCAGGTCACAGAGACTCACAAAGTAAGACAGGTAGTGTGGGGCAGGGGCATCCCACCCCATGTAAACGTGCAACACACTCGTGCGAAGGTTGGGTACTGGACCCGGCCCAAAGGGCCTGTGCTGGGCAGCTGCTGGCTACTCAGGCCAAAGGGAAGGCCCCGGGCAGCTCGCTGGTCAGGGTGTGCCAGCGTTCCAGGGCTGTGTCCAGCTGATGGAGACAGTCACTCCAGTGCTTCTGCGCCTCTCCCCGGGCTCCTGGCCCCAGAGACACACCACCTGAAGAAGAGCCAAGTCAGGCAGACCCAATCAGTGCCCATTCTCCTGCCCCACACTCCTCACAGCACCTGGTGGGCCCCTCACCTATGAAGTCATTGGATTTGCCAATGTCGTAGTCCCAGACTGTGACTTCCAGGGTCTTGGTTGCCAGAGTGGAGAGTTCCATCTCATAGAAGAATTCCTGAGAACAAGGCAGGCGGTGCTTTCTGAAAGGCCTGCTAACCACATCGCTGTCCCCAACCCATCTTTATTTCTGCTCCCTGCCGTGTTTACCTCATTAAATTCTGGATTTAATGTCTTCTTCTTTACACATGTTTTATGCTTGGATTTCTTATCTACATCTGGTCTTAAGTACCTGCGGAGGGAGGGGAACCGTGAAGTTAGGGACAGGCTATGCCCCAGAGCAGTTAGGCTAGGGTCAGGCTTGGGCAAGGGCTCACGTCTTCACATAAGGGTCAGAGTAGCCGTTAACATCCATGGCAGCCAGGTGAGCACAGCGAACAATGCCCACCAGCAGCCCATGCCGCCTAGAGCTGTAGCTGAGGCTCAGCAGGATGCGCCCNCGCTCTTCCAGCAGCCCAGGTCCCTGCTCTGCCTGCTCTAGCTGTCAGAAAAGGATGCAAGGGTCAGAGGTCAGTCTAGGGCCTCTCCCACCTCCCACCCAGACAGGGTCTTCAGGATGTGCCTCACCTCCTTCAGGTAACAGGAAATGCCCCTCAGCGCCGCAGACATTGAAGAGGGTGAAGGAAGCTGAGGGGGCAAAGAAAAAGCTCTGGCAAGCTGACCTCTCCAGATCCCCTCCCCCATACCCATTAGACCCACACGGACCGGGACCTGGCGCTCAAGGCAGATGTTAAAATGCTTCTTCTGTGAAGGCTTGAGGCGGCGGAGGGGCACGCGGATCTCCCCGATAAACTCATTGTGGCTCAGCTTGTCCTCGTCACAGACAGAGATCCTGGCAGGGAACTGCAGGGTCAGGGCCCCTGGGTATCTGAGCCCCACTCCGGAGGGAGAGAAAGGTCCTCGGACTAGTCCCAGCTCTGCCCTAAATTTGCCACCTCATCTGTAAAATGGGTGGAAGCCTGAGAAGGCCAATTGGATCTGCCCTGTCTGCCCTGTGCTGCCCTGTAGCCCTCACAGCTTCTGTAACTCCATTCCCCACCTGGGGACAGGTGCCAGCTGAACCCCACAGCTGTGGCTGGGTGGGTGGGTGTGACCACAGATGCAGTGGTAGTCCCCAGTGGGTGTTTAGCTGCTGTACACAGCCAAGGACTCCTGACTGACTCCGGTGCCCTGTTCTTTCCTGCTGGAGCAGGGAGCCAGCCTGTCCCAGATGCAGCAGTACAGGGTTAAGGGGTGAGTAGCTATGGTATGAAGATGTGTTGAAATTCCAGCCCTGCCTATTACCTGTGTGACCTTGGGCAAGTCACCTAACTGTCCTGTCCATCTGTAAAGTGGGGGTAGAGCACACCCACCTACTAAAGCTCTCATGAGGTAAAGCAAAGAAATGCTCCCTAATAACAGGCTATGGTAGCACACTGTGAGCCTAGCACTAAGAAGGCTGAGACAGTAGGATCTGAGTTCAAGGCTAGCCTGGGCTGCCCCTGTCAAAAACTGCCTTCTGCAACCCTGAGGCTTCATTGTCTACCCTGAGNAACATAAGNCCAATTTTGCTGCTTCTGCCTTTGTCTCCCACCTCTGACACCAAGGTGAGCTCTGTAGAACAGCTCTGACAACCATGCCTCTCCTGTGATAAGAAACCCTCTGTGGCTCCCTATTACCCTAAAATAAAGGACAAGTTTTCTCTGAACCTGAACTCGGCTGCCACATTCCTCTTTGGGGTACTTCTCACACTTAGGGTGACAGGGNAAGTTCCCCGACTGGGGAGACTTTCCTCTTCAGANAATATAGGTAGATATGGAACAGGATGGGCAGCCTGAGGTGTGTAGGTCTGACTAAAGCGAACGGCTCTGAGGAAGGGTCTTGGAGAGCAGAGAAACCTTTCCAGAGGCAGGTTTGGGACTGAGCCTCAGTCCCAAGATTGAGGTGGGCAGAGGAAGACAAGAGCATATGTGGCACCCCTGATAAGGCCTTTAGCTNCCAAACCAATAGTCCTCTGCTGGAAGACCAGTGGGAACATTTGGACCTGTTCCTGAGGGGGCTTGGCAGCCACTGATTATTGTGGAGTGTCACCAAAACAGGCTGAACGGGATATAGGGAGATCGACCAACCAAAGGTTACAATGACAGCTATCCCAGAGGTGCTGGGCTGGAGGAAAAGCCCTCACCTGAGCACCTTGTGAGTGATGTCATCATCCGTGATTCCGCTGTAGGTCAGCTCCTCGTTCCATACAGGGTTCAGTGTGTTCCTCTGAGTCTTAGTTTTTAGCTTATTGGCCTGGGGCGTGGGGACAAAGGGCTCTGATGCATGGACCCTGGGGCCCCAAAGGCTGAAGGTGGGGGCTGGGAGGGACCCACAAGCCAAGCCAATCCTGGAAGGAGACATACCTTGCAGGCTCCTGGGAGGAGGTGCAGCTTTACATAGGGGTCAGCCAGGCCATTGAAATCCATGGGCTTGAGGCCCTGGAGGGTAGGTGCAAAGGGGGCTTTCAACTCCCAAGCCTTTCTCCCTCCTCCTGCAGGACTAGAGCCCCACAGAGTACAGTTCCAGAGATGCAGGAACAGGAGTCTGCTCTGGTTGGGGAATGATGGAGCCCCCACCCTAGGGTAGCAGCCCAGGAAGGAGGGATGCACACCTTGGCCCTGAGGATTCTACAGTGCAGAGTGCAGGAAGCCTGATCATAGAGAAGGTCAAATTCCAGCGTGCCCAGGGCAGCTGCAGAAACGGGAAGAGAAGAGGGAGGAGGTAGTGTGAGTCTTTGGTCCAAGTCAAGTGTGTGAGACCTAGTGGCTATAAGAATGTGTCCACATCTCTACTGGCCTGCCAGTGTGTGAGTACAAGATGCTGAGCAGCCATGTGCATGCCTGCGTCTAGGTCCCTGGCTCGGCCGCAACTGACTGTGTGGGTGGTGGAGTGTCTCAGCAGAAATATTGAATATTGAGCCTTGCTGAAGCTGTAATCTGCACCCAGACTGCAGCTGTGGTGGTGGCAGGACTGTACTCCCTT
>LZPO01117055.1:167036-178424 GCA_001675575.1 Neotoma lepida
GTGAGAGAGAGAGAGAGAGAGAGAGAGGCCCACGCTACAGCATATATATGTGAAGATCAGAGAAGTCCGTTCCTTCCTCTCACCTTTACATGGATTTGGGGGGTTGAATTCAGTTCACAGACATGCATGTGTATACCTACTGAGCCATCTTGCCAGCCCAGGAGCCTTTTCTTAATATCTAGAAGACAATGTTGTCTGATAGCCGANGGAGGGGTTGAAATTATTAGATCAAAATGATCCTTCTCAGGGTCATATTCAAGTCTGCCGAAGCTTCTTTCATCTGCTGGTCCCTCNGGGTCTCCCATCTGTCAACCAGCCCATAACGATGGGGAACATGATTTCCTTTTCTCATTTTCTGGGTCAGTCCAACACCTATCCTACCTGGCACCCCCAGCTTTGAACTTCAGGTAGAATGAGCATGGGAGCTTTGGCTACAGTAAAGTCAGTGTCTCCCTGCCTCCTACTGATGGGATAATGTGGGTAGAAGTGAGGCCTTGGCAAAGTGAGGCACATATATCATTCCTCCTATTGGCTTGTCTGGTACACTGTCTGCCCTCCTACACTCTGGAGGAGCCAATGGTAAGAACAGAGTAGCATCAGCAGTGAGTCTGGCCACACTGCAGAGCATGAGTGAGCCTGGGGCCCTTGCCAAGGCTCACATCTGTCTGTTGGAAGGGGCTGCAGATAGGCGGTGGTGGGGGGAGCTTGTATCATTAGAGGTCTTTTCTACANTAGAGAGGGAAACTGGCTTCGTCCTGGTCCTTGAGACTCAGAAAAAAAAGAATCCCAAGGAGGCAGTCTGGTACTGCTTCAAATCAGTATGACATCAGGGACTAGCTGAGCACTTGTTCTCTGTGCCCAAAGCCATCCCTGAGAAGGCTAGAGGTGGCGAAGGAATGACTGGGACCNTGGCAATGTGATTGAGGCTCAAGGGGGATTCAGGACCCAGAAGCTGTTGTGTTACAAAACTTTTTCCCTGGGGAAACACACACACACACACACACACAATCTACTCACCCCAGATAGGCAGCCTAGGGAAGACCAAAGTATGGATACCACCAAGGTCCAACTTGGTGAACCAATGACTTTTGTTGGGGTTACTTAACAGGAATATGGGTTTGGGGTTACTTACAGGAGCAGAAATGACTCAAAGACAGCTGGATCCGCAAAGCCCACCCCACGTTAGGTGACAGCTCACANAAGCTGAGAACCTGGAGCATGCAGGCCGCTCAAAAGGTTGGAGAGTGTCNTTCCCACGTGTGACTCAGTTGACCTAAACCTACTGGTCTAAAGAATCTTTACAGCTTGTCTTGTCTGAGAGGGACTCTCAGCATTTACTGCTTACTCTGGCAGGTAGAGGCTTGATGAATCTGGTCAGACTTAGGGACTTCCTGAAGCTATTTTGAATTGTTTATCTTCCTGCTTAAAGAGCTTCCCTGCAGGATGGAGTGCTTCAATCTTGGAGGAAACTGTACACAATAGGGGCACAGACTGACAATTTCTTTGCTTTCCTTTTTTTCTTTTGTTTCTTTTTTTAGTTTTTAGAGACAGGGTTTCTCTGTGTAACAGCCTTAGCTGTCCTGGAACTGACTTTGTAGACCAGGCTGGCCTGAGCTCACAGAGATCTGTCTGCCTCTGCCTCCTGAGCCCTGGGATTAAAGGCGTGTGCCATTGCCACCACCTGACAATTTCTGTAGCTTTCTTGTAGTGTAAGAAAGCCCATGGGAGCCAGGCATAGTGGTGCACACCTTTAATTCCAACACTTAGGAGGCAGAGGCAGGTGGATCTCTATGAGTTCAAGCCCAGCTTGGTCTACATATCCAGGGCAGCCAGAGCTACACAGTGAGACTCTGGCTCAAAATAAAATAAAATGAAATAAAAAGTAAATGAAAAATTAAAAAAAAAGGAAACCCAGGGGAAGCAGCTGTTGTAAGTACATCAGGGGAGGGAAGGGAAGCAGGTGTGTGGTGGCACTGTATCCCAGGCCTCCACAGGAGCTGTGTCTTTGTGTGTCCATGCACATGCATGTGCACACTTTTGCACCCAGAAGGTGAGGAGTGACTTAGGGAAGCCGAGTGCATTGGAAGCCAAGGGAACAGGTGCCAGAAAACGCTTCATCAGCAAGCAGAGTCGGATTTGGATTTGAGTGGTTTATNGAGTCAGTGAGTATTGTTTTCTGGGTGGTCCCAAGACCAAGTGCTAGAGCTTGGGCTGTGGAAACGAATCAGGAGTAGCAGCCCAGCACTAGCAGTCTGACCCAGGGGCCAGGCAGACATGGAGACATTCAGTACCCTGGGATGAGGCTGCAGAGTGCACAGCCCAACACAGCAACTTCTGCCTGCCGTGTACAGCAAGACCCTGAAAGGGCAAAGCCAAGCACTGGCCTGAGGGATGAGGAAGGAGTTAAAGAGAACTCCTTCCCTAGGCGGAGGGAACAGCATCTCCAAGACCTCAGAGCTGANACTCTGTGCATGGCTCAGATCTCTTCAGTAGATCTTACGTGGGGCACTGAAAGAATTGATCAGGCACAAAATCCTATCTATTTATGTATGAATGCCCTGTCCTCCAATAGAACGTCAGCAGGAGGGAAGTAAATTTGCTTTATTCTCGGAGCTCTGGAGGGAAGCCAGAGGATGCTGAGTAGATGGCGTTGAGTCTGCTAACGCTGTGTTTTATCCTGCAGTCAGTGGTTTTGATGGTTCAGCATAGAATAAGAACGGGACCAGGTGTGAGTGAGCATGACACTCAGGAGGCTGAGGACTGCTTTGAGGCCCAGACCAAACTACACTACATAGTGTGAGTTTCAGGCCAGCCTGGGTTACAGAATGAGACCTTGTCTTAGTAAACAAAACGTGAAGGAAGGAAAGAAATAAAATGCAAAAAGCTGGGGTTAAAAAAAAGACCAAAGCTGGTGAAGTGAGACAGGCTGAAAAACATTTCATATTTCCATACAATTAACAAGGAGCCTGGCAGGGAAGAAAGCCTTGGGGATGAGGAACCTGGGGATTAGTATGTCCCCTCACTTACAAGCTTTTATCATGAAACATCGTGGCCATTTAGTCAGAGCATCTGTCCTTTTCCTGGCACCAGGGGAGTTAATCCTTCTCTTGCCCCTCTCCAGAATATAAAGTTTAGAAACACAGTATGAATGAGGCAAGCAGTTCCACTTTTGCAGAATAGAGAGTGGACCCAGCCTGCCTCCTCCGACATCCAGCATCTGGCGAACATCCTTCCTGTGCCAGCGGTGGCCAGAATTCGCTATTTCGCTCGTGTTCCGGAGGGAAAGCCAGGACGGTGACGATTACCTAGGGTAAGTGGTCGAAGAAGGCAGAGCGGGTACAGTGAGGCGGGAATAGAGAGTTTGGGTCTCTGCGGCCGCCGTAGAGGCAGCACTGCGGTCCCCATGGCAACGGCAAGAAGCAGCGCCAAGCTTCTGGGCGGTGCTAGCGCCTTAGCGGTTCCGACCCAAGGCAGCGCGGAATCTGTAAACTGCCAGCAGCCCTGAGGGTGTAGTGTGCTGTGACCGTGTGGCCTGAGGGAGCCGGGACCTGGGGACCGCGGAGGGCTTGGCCCGGCCGGAGAGGAAGGGGCTGGATCCCGAGAACCCCGCCTGTCCCGCCGTCATCCGTGGGCCTCAGGTTTCCCACGCAGAAAGAGAGAGGAGATTGGGTACCCCGGCCTAAGGGTGCTCGATCTTTGAACCCAGAATCTTCTCTTTTCTGCAGCTCTTGGACGGACTTGTGTTGCCCTGCCCCATGGACGTGAGTCCAGTGCTATGTGCTGGGGAGGGAACTTTTTATCCAATAAAAACTCTTCTGGACAAGAGCTATGAGACCGTGCCCGGGATGCACTTCCCGTGAGGTGGCACGTTTTGGGGATTCCTAGCAAGATAGTGTACTAGCAATCAAAGAGACAGCAAGCAATGCTGGCAGAGGCCTAGGGGCCAGGAAGAGGGTGGATCCTCGGGGAACTACTTAGACNTCGTTGTGATTGCAGGGTTTAGGGTAGGAGAAGGAGTAGCTAGGGCTAGGGTTGGGGAGCTTTGTCCCCGAAATAAGCAGTTGTAGGGAGCCGTGGGTGGAGATACCAGGGCAGCTAATGTGGGAAGAAACAAGTTGGAAGAGGGGCCAGTGATGAGGNCTGAGGGATGGGAAGATTGTCATACCGAAGTTAGATACAAAAATCTGTGCAGAGAAGTATTCTACAAAGAAGGGCGGTATTTCGCAGGTAACTCTAAATTGACAGCAGGTCCTCGGTAGTAAAATGAGGATGGCAGGGAACAAGGTGGTGAATCAGGGTGGTGCCCTATTGCCCTCTCACCTAGCTCTGTGCCCCTCCTGGCAT
The DNA here is from genome assembly GCA_001675575.1 of Neotoma lepida. NCBI lineage: Eukaryota > Metazoa > Chordata > Mammalia > Rodentia > Cricetidae > Neotoma > Neotoma lepida. The sequence continues at coordinate 171,381 of LZPO01117055.1, forward strand.
CCTGTCCAGCTCTTGCCCCACCTCCTTTTCCCCCTTCCTCTGTGTCCAGGCGTCCTCTGGCCCATGGAATCCAGCCTCAGCTTCCATCAGCAGCCCTTCCTTGCTGCTCCCCATCCCAGCTATCGTCTTCATCGCTGTCGGCGTGTATTTGGTGCTGCTGGGCCTAGTGCTGCTGACTAGACGCTGCCTACTGGTGAGGAGCCTGGAGGGGAAGGAAGGGTAGGCCTTGGGAGATACCTGGGGATTAGTATGTCCCCTCCCTTGCAAGCTTTTGTCTTGGGACACCTTTACCATTCAGTCAGAGCATCTGTCCTTTTCATGGGATCAGGGGAGTCTTGCTCCAGTAAATCCTTCCCTTGCCCTACTCCAGAAAGTAAAGAGGTGAGTTGTCTGTCCCTCCCTGCTGTCTGGCCCAGATCCTGAGTCTTGTCATCTCCTAGGCTCAGGGCTGCTGCACAGACTGCAGCTTCCCTTGCAGGAAACAAACTGCCTCAGAGACCCAGAACTGTTGCTGGAGCTGCGCAGAAGCCTGTGACTTCCCTCTGCCTAGTCCAGCNCACTATCTGGATGCCTGCTGCCCTCATGCCAGCGAAGTGAGTTCCATTCTTAACCCACACGGCTCCCTCTCATCTGGGTATGGTCTGGGCCTTCATTTTCTCCGTTCCGCACATTTATTACTGAGCGTTAACCCTAGGCCAGGTAATGAGTCACAGGCAGACAGCTAAAAGCAGCATAGCAACATATCAGATTGTTTCCGGTGATGAATGGTGCATGACAGAAAAGAATATAGGGTGACTGCTGGAGAAAGATGGTTTGTGTGACATGCCTAGTACATAATCAGGACTTCTAAACAAGGTAGTTAAAAGAAAGCAGGGCTGTAAGTCATTGCCTGCCTATTGTGGACCAGGACCTAGCTTTGATCTCAACAAAACACCTTCTGTTCATTGGGTGAGTGTTATATTCCAGACAAAAGTATTCTTGTATTCATTGTACTGTTTTCACCAGCAACTCTGAGAGCTGAGGATTTATTTAAATTTAACATTACTTAATTTTTTAATTTTTGTTTGCAGCAGGGTCTTGCATATGAGGCTGGCCTTAAACTCCTGGTCCTCTTGCTTCTGTCTCCCGAGTGCTGAGACTACAGGTGTGCGACATACCTGGCTTAATTGTAATTTTTTTTCATTTTAATTTATTTCCTTTTGGTTAGTTTAAATTTTTGAGAGGATTCTATGACCAATGGCCTTTGCAGAAAGGTTGCTTTCAACTTTGGCACGACCCCTGCCACTGTTTCCATGGGTCTAAGTTACCTTTCCCCAGATCACTCTGGCTTTTCAGTTTGCCTCTAGGAGTCAGTGTGTTGTTCTTGTTTATGCACATAAACACATCTCTTCCCCAAGTAGAATTAAATTTCATCTCAGCCATAACCGCCTTCAGTCTTAAGAAGAGCCATGTGCTCTCTTTGGTTCCGGAGACCTCGCTTCTAGCCAGCAAAAATGGCCTCGGACCACAGTCTTCCAGACANATTTGCCTTCTAGAGGTCCCTTTCCCAGCAGGACTCCATAGGTGCCAAGATGGTGGAAAGCTTAATTTTATTTCTTAAATTAAATCATATTCATTATTAAGCAAGCTGGATTTTTGCTGGTTTGGTTGTTGTTCTGTTTTGCATTGCTTTGCTTTGCTTTTTTGAGACAGGGTCTCACTATGTAGCCCTGGCTGGCTTGGAATTTGCAGTGTAAACTAGGCTGGCCTCAAACTCACAGANATCCTCCTGCCTCTGCCTCCCTAGTGCTGAGATTACAAGTGGATTTTGTAATAAAAACCTCTATTTTTATTACAAAAAGTATTGTCTACAAAATACTCATGTAGAAGACGATGTGGTAGAGCACTCGGCTAGAGTCCTAAGAAACANGGGAAGGAGGGGAGCAGATCGGAAGGAGCAGTCATTGTCTGAATCAGCCCTGAACAGTTGTCTTGTTTGTGTTACCCTCAAGCCTNGCTGTTACTGCTATGCATTCCCACCTCCCTGGCAAGGGTGGAGCCCCACACATAGTCTGCTTCTCCATGACCATTTCAGCTGGACATGGAACCTTGGCCATGTGTCGGTGCCTGAACATGGAGCTGTATATGTGTTATTCTGCCCCTCTTGCCGAGGAGTAAGAGGGCTTTGGGACGGTTGTGGCTTCCCCAGTGTTACACAGAAAAGCCTTAGCTAGCAAATTGCTCAGTTTAAGCTGCAATAGGATCCTCGGGGGAGAAGCTGACCCACGGAAGAAAATTTTTACATTTGTGGGTTTAAAAATGTTCAGTGTGATCAACCACTTTCTTGGACAGGGACTATTTTGGGTTCAGAGATTTAGACAACAGAATTCCTATCCTTGGAGTGATGACCTTTCTTAGCAGAGGGGGTAGCAGACTGAGCCGCAGCAAATTCATAACTTGGATTGATTGCACTTGGTACAAATCCTTGGCAGATGTTTTGAGTTTCAGAATGAATTATGAGGGTTGGAGATTTAGTTGAGTTGGTAGAATGTTCGCCTCGTATGCAGGAGGCACTGGGTTGATTCCCAGCACCACAGAAACTAGGTATGGATGCCTTCTTCTGGTCCACAGGCAACAGGCATGCACGTGGTGCACAAACATGCACATAGTCAAAACACTCATACACATGAAATAAAAATAAAATCTCAAAAAAATCAGAATTGAAGGTAAAGCTACATAGGAAGTTCAAGGCCAGTATGGGCAAGCTACCCCATCAAAAAATAAGTGTGAGGCTGGAGAGATGGTCCAGCAGCTAAGACCACTGGCCGCTCTTCCAAAGGACCCGGGTTCAATTCCCAGCATCCACATTCAGACTCAGAACTGTTTGTATTGCCAGGTCCAAGGGATCCGAAGCCCTCTTCTGTTCTCCAAGGTCATGCAAGCAGTGCTCAGACATCCATGCAACCAAAACACCCATACATATAAGATAAATTTAAAATAAAGAAATTTAAATCTATGTTGAAAGATAATTGTAGTAAGTAGGACCAAGCATGGCGGTATCTGCCTTTAATCCTAGCCTTAGGAAGCAGAGGCAAGTGCCAGTTCAAGGGCAGTCTGGTCTGCATAGCAAGTTCCAGGCCAGCTGTGGCTTCATAGTGAGGGTAAGCAGCTAGCTTTCTTTCCAGTAGGCCACTTCTGGTTCCCCAGACTGACAGGGGATGGGCTCCCAACTGGGATAGGAGAAAAGACCTTAGGTTCTAAGAATGCCTATCTTAAGGAGTTACAGGATCATTCGTGGTCCTGACACCCTGTCTTCTTCCTTGTCTGTCTACATGGAGTGACAAGTCAGGGATCCAGCTTCTCAGGAAAAATGATGAGCTGAGGTTGATTGTGAGAAGACAGGGTCTCCCACCTGTTGGTCCAGGGCTTCAGAACCTTGTGGATCTGATCCTGTCCAGTTTCTGCTGGATCCGGGAAGAGTTGTAGAGTGACCAGGGCTAAGGCAAGCTTGTCCTGTCCTTGATCTGTCTTTCCTCAAAGTACATTGAAGNGCCTCTGTTCTCCAGGTTCCTTATGGTAACAATGTCAACCAGAAAGGTTACAGGGCTTGTCTGTTTGGCCAGTGTAGACACTGAGGCTCACAAAGAATTAAGTGACTCACTTGCCTGGGGTCAGACAGATGTGCCAGCCAGACCACAAACCCAAGGTTTTCTTCCTCTCTGTAGGAGAGACCTACTTACTGAACTGCTTTGTTAGGAGGATGGAGTTCCTTCATTTCTTCCCTACCTCATGTGTACTGTACACACAGCCACTGTGTGAGGCTTTGTGCTGACCCTGGGGGCTCAGCAAAAATAAGCCAGATGATATCCCTGTGCTCCCAGGACTTACATGTGGTGAAGGGCAGAGATAATTGAGTAGCCAGTTGTAGGAGTAGGAGAAGGGGGTGGCATGCAGCTAGGTGATCACCAACAAGTGGAAGCCTTGCATATCAGCCCTCCAAGGTCTTTCACCAGTAGGTCTGGGGTGGGATTGTAGTTGGTATTTTTTAATAAGCTGTAATTCTGATGTACATTGGAATTAAGAACTGCCACTAAAGCCTGGCATAGTAGCACACGCCTTTGATTCCAGCACTCGGGAGGGAGAAGCAGATGGACCTCTGTGAGTTTGAGGACAGCCTGGNCTACATACTGATTGGGGAAAAACAAACTACAGAGGGGAGCCATGAACTGTGATGACAAGTGTGGCTCCCTTCAGTGAACACTNACTCAGGGTCTCATTTCTGTCCACTGACACTGAGAAGTCAATGCTNTGTCTGTTTCAGAGACAAGGANANGGAGGCTCGGAACATGGTTTAGCCATGGCTCAGAATTCACACCGAGGTCTNTCTACTCTAGTACTTGAGCACTAACTAGCCAGCAAAAATGTCTAGTCCTCCCAAGGTCCANAAGGTAAACCCCACCCAAGAACACAGGGGTCACCAGGCTACAGAGTCCTTATTTAACATACTTAAACAGGACAGTTCTTCCAGAAACCTTTGCTTGTGAGAGTCAAGAAATCCATTAGCTAGCTATTAATGGCTGGACTAAACCCTTGCTCGAACAGAGCCAAGAGATGCTTTTAATACCCTCTTTTCTGAGGTAGGGGCAGTGGAGTGTTCTGGCCAGTGGCTCTGTACACAGCGTGATGGTGCGGTCCTCTAGAAACCCACAGACCCAGCTTCATCCCTAGAGATGCCCAAACCACTCTTCACACAAAGAAACCACNTCTCTCTCCCTTCTACCATTACACCTACAGCCTTCACCCNGTTGGCAATAACAGCCCAGTTTAGACCCCTTTCCCTGTAGCTGGCTGGTCTCCTCCCCTTGCTGGAGCCTCTACTGACAGCTGATCTCACTGGTCATCTGACACCGTACCCCGAAACCTCAGCTGTTGGAAAGGTCATTTCCCTATTCCTGGCTTGGCCCGGTTTCTGATCCAACTGTGGCTGTCACTAGCTTTGCTCGTGGCCTCAAGGAGCCTGTCTTCTGTCATACAGCCACCCTGGGTGTGTCCACTCCAGTTCCTTGGCCTGCCTCCCGTCCATGCCCAGGGCAGTTGCAGATCAGCCCTGTCCCAGGCTAGAGGAGCTGTGGGTTGGAGTGTTGAATGTCCCCTCCTATCTCTCAGGACATTATGTCCATGAGACAGACATCTTTCCTGGAGTTGAGAGGCCCTCTTCTGCCTTTGCCTAAAGAGGGTAAAGTGATATGCTTGGCTNAGTTCATACATTCAGCATTTATCTGTGGCTTAGACACCTGCTGAGCGTGAGCCCTCTCACCAAGTAGAGAACATGAGACCAACTGTCCTTGCCTTTGAAGTCTTAGAATGAAGCTGACATTCCTGGTCTTGGAAAAGTAGACACAGGGGAGTCCCAGGCCTGGGGAAACCAACTCTAATTCAAGCCAGTTCCTCGCTCTGGTTGTATTCCTATGAGCTTCCATTTCATTTCTGAAAAAAGGCCCCCTCCTCATTCAGGGGAGTTCAATAGTAGAGTGCTTGCTTAGTGTTCATGAGGTCCTAAGTTCTAAGCACTGAGGGAAAAAAGCCTGTTTTTTTCTTTAGATTTATTTTATTTTATCTATGAGCACTTTGCCTGAGGAAAACAGTATACCATGTGTGTATCCAAGGAAGTCAGAAGAAGGTGTGAGATCCCCTGGAATTTGGGATCTGCAGTTACAGTGGTTTGGAGCCACTATGTAGGTGCTGGGAACTGAACTCAGGTCCTCTGTAAGAGCAAAAATTGCTCTTAACTGCCGAGCCATCGCTTCAGCCTCTTGTTTTTGTTTTTTAAATTTTATTTTTGTTTGTTTTGTTTGTCATTTAGAAACAATAACTCCTGTAGCTCAGGCTGACTTGAACTTCTCCTCTTGCCTTCCTCTCCCCCAAGTGCTGGGATTGGAGGCTCAAGTCATGATACCTGGCTTAGACAGTNGGTTTTTATTGTTGTTGTTTTGTTTTGTTTGATTTATGTTTTGAGACAGGATCTCTATGTCAGCGGTTCTCAACCTGTCAGTTGTGACCCCTTCGTGGTCAAACAGTTCTTTCACAGGGGTCCCTTAAGACCATTGGAAAACACAGATGTTTATATTATGATTCATAACAGTGGTAAAATTAGTTATGAGTAGCAACAAAAATAATTTTGTGGTTGAGGGCACAGCATGAGAAACTGTATTAAAGGGTCACAGCGTTAGGAANGTGGAGAACTGCTGCTGTTATATAGCCCTGGCTGGCCTAGAACTCAATATGTAGATCAGGCTGGCCTCCAACTCACAGAGCTCTACCTGCTCTAGCACTAGGAAGCGAGTGAGTTCCATTATAGCCAGGCCACACAGTGAAACCCTGTCTCAAAACAAAGGACAACAGAAACCCCAAGTACTTGGTAGGTTCAAGCAAGGGGATTGTCATGATTTTTGAGGCCAGCCTCGGTTTCATAGTTCCAGATTAGCCTGAGCTATACAGTGAGTACCTGTCTCACAAAGGAAAGGAAGGAAGGAAGACATCTTGCAGTTTGGTTTGATGCCAGCAAAGAAGTCGGAACCCAGTAGTTATCTTCATGAGGATCGAAATGTGCTTTCTGTGTCCTGACTTCCTCTGGGTTGCCAGGGCTCAGAGAGTAGAGCAGAACTGTCTTTGAGCCAGACACTGATANCCACATTCTAGCCAGACTTAAAGTTCTTCAGTGGTCCACTCTGCTCACCACAGAGCCCCTGAGTACTNGAGCTTGGAGGCTACTGAAGTAGGCTAGAGTACCGCATCAATGCTGAATTCTCCACATGGAGAATTGCTTTGTTTCCAGAAATGGTGGCTAGAACCCTCTGTTCCATTGGGCAGAGGGACCTCCTAAGCCCCTCTGTTCCCTTCTCCAATTGGAGGAAAGCAGACCCAAGTCCTGGTATTCACCCTTCTCTTCTCCCTCAGGGCTGGGCCCCTCGATGCCCTCCATGCTGCCCGTTGTGTGACTGTGCCTGTGCCTGCCAGCTTCCGGANTGCCAGAGCCTCAACTGCCTCTGTTTCGAGATCAAGCTC
>LZPO01117055.1:192986-204130 GCA_001675575.1 Neotoma lepida
AAAAAAATTCTAATAAAAGAAGAAAAATAGTCTTGGGGTTTCTGTCAGGTTTGACTGAGGTGGACATGGAGACTTGTCTTGCCTGTCTACTGGCCNGGAGCCTTCAGGGTCTATCTGCGGATCTTTCCCAAAGGCTTGCTTAGTTCTAGGTAAAAACCAGGTTCCAGGACAGCCTTAATTCTTAAAATAAGCATTGTGAGGAAACTTACCCATCTTCCTGAAGAGGGGCATGCNTAGAGCAGGCTGCTTCACATCCACAAGGGCAAGCATCTGGAAACTGCTTGGGTCTCCCCTTAAAGCAGTGGCTACCCCAGCCCCACCCAGGGCCAACACCATTAGCCCAACGTTTCCTGAGCACTAATGTCTTTTGAGTTTTATTAACAAAAATACTCTGATCCTGAGAACAAATTGGTGTGGCTTACACCAGTGATGAGGCCCCCAGGAGGTGGGGGTCCTGGGCTGGGGCTCCATTTGGCCAGGCAAAGTCCCTCCATTCACACTGAAGTGAGAGCTGAGAAGGGAAGCTGGCCCCAGCTGCACTCAGCAGCCGTGCCTGAGCTTTGAAGCCAGAGGGGGTGGAGTGAAATCAAGGTGTGAACTAGAGGGTAGAGGAAGGGAGCCGGAGGTTTTAAAGGGAAGATGGCATAGGCCCCGTCTTGGCTTCCTACATCATGGTTCAGTACATTGGCTTGGATCCCATGTCCAGATATCCTCCAGGTCCTGGGTATGGTAGAGGGAAGGGGCCCCCTTGAATGAAATGTGGGGCAAAGGATGTTACAGATGGAGCTGCCTGATAGGCAGAGCCCCCTGGTCCAGGCTGTAGCTCCAGGAATGCAGCTGAGTAAGGGGCCGGGCGCCCAGGATCTGGAGCCTCAGGGAAACTGGGGTTCCTGAAGTGAGGAGAAAGGTATCAGAAGAGGAGAGGCATCCCCCTTCCCCCAGAGCACCCAGCCCTCTGCTCTGTGCACCTTACCTGGCTGGTAGGTGACTGGGGGCCCCATGGAAAGCTGCAGGGTGCAGAAGGTAGGCCTCAGCACTGGGACCACCACATGGAGGAGCTGGGGCAGAAGCAACTTCCCGGGGGGCTGGAGCCTGCTCTGGATCTGAGTCCCGAATATCCCCACCCAGGGTGGAGTCACAGGGCCCCCCTGGTGTATCTGAGGAGACAAAAGGCACAGGTTGGCTAGGGAAGGTTCAATGTCTCAAGTTTGGCCCCATCACCATCAGGACAGCACTCACCCCCACTCCCACAGGCCTCTGTAGCCACTGGCTCTGGGCCCCGAAGTTTCCTCTTCACACGGGCATCTCGCTCCCTGGGGAATGATGNTGATGATGGTGATGATGGTGATGATGATGGCACTAATAGTACTTACCAGGTGCCAGGTATTTCACCCTATCAGGTCCCCTGTTGGGCAGGTGCTATATTATACCCATTTTACAGATAAGGAACTGAAGGCCAGAAAATTAAGCCACTAAAAAGCAGCAGAGCTGAGGTTTCTCTCTGACTTGGACATGGTTCTTCAGTGCTTTCCTCCTTGGGTATTAAAATCCAAGAAAACACCTTCCCAGTTGCAAAGGCCAGGTCCTCTGCCATATCACAACCTTTCTGGAGTCTACACACTGGACTATGCTTCTTGGAGGAATGCCTGCCTGACCTTCCATAGCAACACACACCTCCATCATGACATGTCACTGTCTACATTTGAGCCAGTGACCCAGTCACTGTCTTTTGGGATAGACTAGAAGCTCTCCCAGGGCCTAGGTCAGCTCCCAGGGCTGTATTTGGAGCCCATGCCCAAGTCTTTCACTGTTAAGCAGTATCTGGCTTCCAATCACTTCCCTGACTTGCTTTTCATTCTTCTGTCTCCCTGTAGTACACTTCTGCCTCAGGGCCTTTGCACTTGTGCTTTGCCAGACACCCACATGGTTCCTTCCCTTACTTCAGGTCTTTTCTCAAATGTCCTCAGGGGTGCCTTTTATCTGCCACTTCCCTCCAGGCCTTCCTATCCTTTCCATGCTTTATTGCTCATTAGAACTTTATAGGTTTCTTTTGTTTTTGTCTGCTCTGCCCACTGGAATATCAATTGTATGAGGACTGAGCGATCTTAAGTATTTAAGAGTAGATAAATGTTTTTGCTTACCATCATGTTCCCGGTGCCCTGGCACAGTGCCTGGCATACAGTAAGCAATTAGTAGACACCCATTGAATGAATGATGCCCACCTCTTACAGTTTCTGCCATTCTCTCGGAAACCTTTGGCAAAGGGATTGGCTGCAATCTTCAGCTGTGTGATCTGAGGACACACATCCAGGTCAAGGCCCCTGTAGCCTGGGCAGGGCACTGCCCCTCCCTCAAGCAAGGTCACTCACCCTAGGGTTCTGGTAGGCTGTCACAGAGATGAATGTGGTCTCAGGAAATCGGAAGGAGGCCACACCTCCCCAGTGTTGGCTGCAAAGCTGGGTGGCCCTCACCAGGTGGATTCGGGGCTGGTACTTGTGCATGGAGTGCAAGGTCAGCTGGGAGGGAAGAAACGGAGAGATTCCCTGACCTGGGTCCCAGCCTCAGCCTTCCACCCAGTACCACCCTAAAACCCTATCAAGGAGTCCCAGCCTGGGCCTCACGTGGCCATGGGGGTCCAGCGTGCTGTTGGTGAGCTTAACACGATGGAAGGATACTGGCTGCCGCATCCAGTGGGCACCCGTGGCAGGAGAGTCAGGGTGAATGTAGATACGGTCGGGCAGGCGGGGCTCAGCCTTGCCACTAGGCTCCCAGTGCTGGCCCTGCCATCGGTATCGGGCCCCATCCACTGGAACCACATCCAGAAGGAACAAGTAGCGGGCCTCCGGGTCCAGGCCAGTGACTGACACTCGGCAAGCAGGGAACATGCGCCTACACAGGGGAGGGAGAGGAAGGGAGAGGCCTGGAGCTACCCTCTACCAGAGGTGAGCCCAGTACTAGCAAAGGAACTAGCAACAGGCACCTCAATTTTGGCACAGTAACAGCAAGAGAGGTGTAATTAGATTCTCAAGTGCATAATCTAAACTGGAAGGCTTAATCCATTTTACAGATGGGGAAATGGAACAGACAGGTTAGGGGCTCTGACAGGCCCCGGCAGGTAAATCTCCTCACTTACCCCTTCACTCTCCACTCTAGTTACAACATGGCACAACCCTGTCTCAGAGCCCTTGCCACTTCCTGCTCAGGCTCCTGACCCCTGTCCCCCTCAAACTCTACAGAAACAATGGTTACACCTTCTTCCTGACGAGCCTCTTGCTCCCACTGAGGTGCAGCACTGACCCTGTGGCTGCTAAGACTAACCTTCTTCAGAAAAAATNGGTGCTGGGCCTGGGGGCAGGGTTTATCTAGGGTTCAGACCTTAGAGACCTTGCCAGAGCTCACACACTGACCAATTATCTTCCTCTAGGGTGAGCTGGGACTTAGCCACATACTGACCCTGACCCTGGACAGATTTTCCTGACATGGTCACTGGCTGGCCCTTGCCCCTTCTCATGCTGTTTCTGAGTTAGGCCACATGCCAACCTATAACCCATCCAGACTTCCTTGTCCCAAGCCCAGACTGACCTCTCTGACCCTTAATAGAATGGCTCTTAAACCCAGCCACAGACTCCAGACAGATCCTTGAACCTCGCTACAGTGTAACTCCTGTCCATCCAGAGTCACAGGCAGTGTCAGGCCACAGTCGGATTTTGCTCTCTGGGTTGTACTATCCCTGGAGAAATGCCTAAACCTAGCTCTGTCCCCAAGAATTCTATCTTTTCTAGAAACTGACTTGGCCACCCCTCACCTGCCAGCCTTGGTGATGATCATCTCTGTCCCCACAGCGCTGAACTCCTTCCACAGTTCCTGGTTCTCCAGGCTCAGGCTGACCCCAGGAAGCGAGTGAAGGGCCTCTGGAGGTGGTGGTGCTGTCTCAGGGCCCAGAGAAGATGGCAGAAGGGGCAAAGGAGGGGGTGCAGACAGAGTATGGGGAGCTGCCTCAATCCCAGAGAGGAAGCAATCCAGTTTAGAGGTATCCAAATCTGGAGATGTGGGAAAAATGAGGATCCAGGGGAGGGCCACATATTCCCAGTCTCCTGCCCCCTACCCAGAGCCGATCCAACCGCTCACCAGGGTAGCGGTAGCCCTCTGCCAGGGCGGGTGGGAAGCTAGAGTCTGCCCCAGGTTGGGGGTGTCCCAGACGGTAGCCAGTCCCCAGGGAGGGGTACAACTCTCGTGGATGGTACATGTTGTAGTTTCTTCTAGCCTTGTGTCCCGTTGCTAGAGCCAGGGTCTAAGNGATGCCCCCTTTATAGCTCACAGCACATCCCCTTCCAAACCAGAGATCACAGCCCCTCCCCTCCCTGGGGCCCTGGAGGTGGGCAGGAATAGAGACCCCTGGGGCCTCGAAGGGGTCCAAGAGGAGGCCGGATACCTGGGTACCCTCCCCTCTCCCTCACGGCTTCACTAGTCCCGACCCCCTGCCCCCTCATTACATAATTAACTCCTCGGCCTGATTGATCCCTAGGGCTAGGACAGGGACGCAGTTTGGCGTTTCCGGCCAGCTGGTCTCCGTTCCCACGGAGGGGGGAGCCCGGCTGGGGGGCAGGGGTGGGATCTGGATCCTGGTACCACGTCTCTGATCCCTGGTTAGACCCTAAAACCCCAGACTTTCTGGAAGGTGACCCCTCCGTTTTCTTCACTGGGAGGACTAGCCTTGCGAAGTGAACTGGAGGACAAGTGCGGGGTTGGTGCCTGAGCTGATATGCCAGACACTGGGCATCTTCAAGAGACCGCAGCAGAAAGTTAAAGCCTGGAGTCCTCCTCGGTTTATAGTCTGAAAAACCTCCAAGTCTCAAAAGTTGAGGGGCGTGCACAGCTCCAGTCTCGAGCTAGGAGAGAGGTCTCGCGCCGACAAACAACTCAACTACATTTCCCAGTAAGCACTGCGCCAGACGCACGCAAAGGCCAAAGACAGGCGATGCTGGGGTTGCTGGGAATCGTAGTCCAGACGGGTAGCAATGCCAAAAAGTGGTGGCCTTCCCTGAAGCTGCCTCCTAGGCACTGAAGCCAAGACTTACATTGGCAAGAGGTAAGAGGCTAGACCAGCTTGGCCTACTGTTCCTACCCCATCCCCCCTGCTGAGGCTCAGAATGGAACCTGTCTATAAGAAAGGAGCCTGGATTCCAGGTCCCCTTCCTGTATTCCATGTGAGCCAAGGGCTGTCTCCATTCCATTGTTTTATTATTTACAAACGCTACAGAACGAGGACAGACACGCTGCGGGTAAGAGGGATCCAGTGGGAGAAGTTCACAGAAAGATAGTGCATCAGGGCCATGAGAGCAGCACACAGGCCATATCTATGGGACAGGCAGGACAGGAAGGGGTTAAAAATTGAGATCCAAGCCAGCCAGATCGCAGGGAGGTGCTGGGGGTGCAATATCCCTCCTGGTCTCCCCCCAAGGTCACAGTGCATGCAATAAAATATATGTACAGGAGCTGGATCCTTCCCCTATGGGGGCCCTGAGGGTCCAGAGNGCTGTTCAGGAGGAGCGAAACCAGTGGCTCCCCCTGGCGGCCAGGCTAGGATGAAGCCACATGCGTCCAGGAGCTAGGTCAGTCCCAGCCGTTGTCTTTGATCATGTGGTTGAGTTCAATGATGTACTTCCCCTCTTTGTATTTCTGGCTGCTCTCAAAGGCTTGCTCCTGAAAGGAGAGAAAGGGCTGCTATCCATGGACAGACTTTCACCACTGGGCAATGGGGTTGGGAAATGGGTATGACTGGTCTTGTTTTATATATGAAAAAACTGTGGTCCAGAGCAGCTCAGCTACCTGCCCACTAACACACAACTGGCAGGGCTGCTTCTCACCGGGAACAGAACTTTGAATCATGGGTACCTTTTGAATATTAATGACAGCTCCAACAGGGAAGTACCCAGAAGACTTCATAGTCCAGGGGTTGCACACCAGTAGCCTAAGGGTCATCTTAGCCTATAGGTAGTTTTGTTTAGATAGCAGAGAGCTTAATATAAATAACTTTAGGGGATGCTTAGCATGTGGGAGAGTCTGGATTTGATACAAGCACCACGTTAAAAAAAAAAATAAAACTTACATACTAAACTATAAATATACATGCTCACTCCATTTGCCCCAGCCTGCTTTCCCTGCCCTAAATCTACNCTACCCATTTACAAATCCAAAGTAACTGCTTGGCTTTCTAGACATTTGAGGGGNTTTTGTTGTTTCTTGGGATGGGGGTCTATGTAGCCCTAGTTAGTTGTCTTGGAACTCACTATGTTANACTAAGCTGGCTTAGAACTCAGAGATCACCTGCCTCTGCCTCCTGAGTGCTGGGATTAAAGGTGTGTATAATACCACACCCTGCTGACATTTGAGTTTTTTTTTTGTTTGTTTGTTTTTTTTGTTTTTTTTGTTTTTCAAGACAGGGTTTCTCTGTATAGCCCTGGAACTCACTCTGTAGAACATGTTGGCTTCGAACTCATAGAGATCCACCTGCCTTTGTCTCTTGAGTGCTGGGATTAGAGGCATGTGCCACCACTGCCTAGCTGACATTTGAGTTTTTAACCTCTGGTCTAGGTCACATTTTCAGGAATTTCAGAGGGGCCAAGCCACCTGTCAGGGACACACAAAATCTGTGGCAGGGCCAGAGGTAAAGTCAGGTTAGGATTGTTTGTGCCTGGGGCATCCAGCTCACAAGAGCCACTCCAAGTAATGCCTTGCCCAATTCCTTGTACATTCTCCAAAGCACCCCCTTTGCTACATCTAATCTGATCATGAAGATCTTCCACGCCAGGTAGTGGCTTTATGCTCCAATGCCAGATGAGGAAATGAGACTTGAGGTTGTGAAATCAGATGCTAGACAGCACCAGAAGCAATGCGAGCTGTGCAAAGGAGATCTGTGGACCTAATTTCCATGTCGCTGTAGGGTCTTAGTTGTGTGATCTTGGGCAAACGTCCTAACATCTTCAGANTTCCCTGTCTTCTGGAATAAGATTCTGCCATTAGAACTGTTGTAATGACTGAACGAGAGACAATACACCCAAGTGTGTGCATGTGCATGGCATCTAAACATTCAATAAATGCTGGCTCTACTTGCTCTTTGTCGCTNGGGTGGGGGCACTAGTGCCTTTGAGGGAAGAGGAATGAACATCCTCAAAGCTCTGTAGAATGCAAGGGACCAACACCAGTCACTGGGAGAAAGTCTGTTTTGTCTGTGCTGAGCCAGTCCTACTCTGAAAGGTGTATGCTTTCGAGGAAGAAGGGATGTGAGGTTAGGTCAAAGGCCAGCCTGGGGTCAGAGATCATGAACTCACATATTTCCAGCCCAAAGTGGTCTTGCAATTCTCGCAGTGGATGTCAGCGACAGCATGAAGACCTGTCAGCAGCACCCGCTCCTCTGCTGGCCCGCAGCCCACATTCACCCTGTGGGGACAAAGCGTAGTCCCAGGGAGGGTCTCAGCAGCCCAGAGCCCCCCTCTAGCTAGTATGTTCAGTATCTGTTCTTAGCCTCTAAGAGAGGCCCGATCATGGCTTCCTGTCTGAAACAAGGGACTCTGGGAATATNGGCATGATGCCAGGGGTCACAGGTCACAACAGAGGTCAGGAAAAGAAAGGAAGGAGGTGAATACTCACACAGAGTTGAAGAGGTAGGCACGGCCCTGACTGCCCTGGAAGGACTGGAGGGTAGTGGGAAGACGAGAGGAGGGGTTAGGGCTATTGGTGGGGAGTGGCCAGGCAGCCCACTGCCATTCTAGACTCAAATGTGGCCTGCTTACCTTGGAGATGAGGTCGTCGTGGTTGGCCAGGTGAGCACGGCAGTGGGCACAGCTATACCTCCGGTGACAATCATCCAAGTAGGCCTGAAACGTCTTGGGCTTCGAAATCCGCACCATGGCGGGGGCCAAAGGCAGTGGCCCCACGCGGGGAGCGGCCCACGGGGAGCAGAGGGAGCCCAGTGCCTGCCAGGGAGGAGAGAGGTGGGCTGTCAGGACCAAGGCCACACATATGTAGGCAAGCCCAGAACTATGGGGACTCTGTCACACTTGGCTGCTCTCTCCTTTCCCTAGAGCCAGCAGTCTCACCAGGGACCAGAGTCATCTCAGTTTTGACTCACTGAGGAGGCCTCAGGTTGCATCAGCGGGTAAACTGAGGCTAGGAGGAGCTCCAGGTGAGTCACCCACCTGCTTCTGGCCTCACCCCTGCTGAGCTGGCATCTGAAATGGGAAGAAGGGGCTTCAGAGTGGATGGGCTGCCAGTTTTCAGTTTCGAGGGAGTATGGGGGGGTAAGGGACCGACTGGTCCTTGGGACTCTATTTGGACCAGGGGCAGGGCAAATGTGGGATACATGGAGTTCTCTTGGGAAAAGGGTGTCTCACCTGCAGACAGGAGGCCTCCCCAAAAGAGGAGGGTCCCCTAGGAAGAGGAGGGGCTTTTACCTGGAGGCGCTGAGCCTCGTCTCCGCCGAGGGGATCTTACCTGCATCGCCAAGCCTTACCTGAGACCCCAGGGCTCACCTGGGGCGAGGGGATGGGGGCGCGCACGGGNAGGAGGGGCTTTTACCTGGAGGCGCTGAGCCTCGTCTCCGCCGAGGGGATCTTACCTGCATCGCCAAGCCTTACCTGAGACCCCAGGGCTCACCTCGCTTGCGGGGCGGGGGCGACGCGCAGCGACGTAGGTGCAGGCCTCACCTCGCCTGGGCGCGTGGAGGGCCCGTTCCGCGGGGTAGCCTGGCCTGGGAGTGGGGGGCGCTCCTGATGGGCGCCGTCCCCCCCGGCCCGGTTCGCAGCCGCCTCGACTTGTTTACACCGAGACCAGCTGCTGCCGCGGCTGCGGCGGGAGGGGGAGGGGGCCGGCCTCCTGCCCCGGCGGCCGCCGTGGCCAATCGGAGCGCCGCATGCAAATGAGGGGGCGCGTCATACGGCGGCCAGCGCAGGCAGGGCTGCCCTTCCCCCTGCTCCCGGCTTCTGCTTGCCTGCTCGCCCGGAAATGCGGCTGCGACCCGCAGCCTAGCCCGGAGGCCAGTCGGTTCCCCGGCCTGATTTCGCTTTTAACTTAACCCTTGGCGCTCGAAGAGACAAGGATTCTAACCCNACGTGGGGTTAGTAGGAGGTGGTGGTGTCTATACGCACACCCCCGAGAAATAGTCGTAATTGTCTTCATTTGATCCACTGGCCAGTCTGGTAACCCCCGCTACAATCCTGTAGTTTCTCCCTGTGACCAGGTTCTGAGGTTTGGAGAACAGATCTTCTCCAGAGATTATCCAGATGGTAAGAGTCAAAGTTGAAATTCTTACTTTTCCCAAGCACGTGGAACAGAGTCTTAGAAGGGAAGAGCTAAAGGTGTCCTTTTGCTGGTAGACTCCCAGGAACCAAAGCTTTAGGGGCAGTCAGTCTCTACTGCTGGGCATCATCTGCTCCAGGCATCCTCTGGCACGCCCGGCCTCCAGGCTACTGTAGGTCTGACCCCAGTGGAAATGTCAGTTTAAACATGTGTCTGCATACACAGACTTGTGTTCACTGCAGAGTCCCAGTACCCAGCAGGCCTGAAAAGTACTGCACTGGGAATATCCATTAAATGAGTTAGGTCCCAGTGCTGGAGATCACAAAGTGGACAGTTGGTACGGTGGGGGGAGTCTGTGAGCTCACCCATGCCTTCCTGCTGCAGCTCAGTGTGTAAGGAGACCAACAGCAACAACATGGGAGAACTCAAGTCCTTTGTTGTAGTCTGGGTCTCTTAATGCTTCAGGAAAACCAACATCTATGGCTCTCTAGAGCGGGGCCGGACACCTGGGTCAGCACACTACAGAGCGGAGGCCACGCTGGCACAGGGTGTGGTGCCACTTTGCTGGGTCTGGAATGCAGTGGAACAAGTGGGCCAGCCTAATTAGGCCCCCAGAATTTTTTGGGGGGGATGGTCTCACTTTGTAGCCTTGGCATCTAACTCAGAGACCCACTTGCCTCTGCCTCGCAAGGGCTGAGGTTAAAGATGTTCACCACCAGACCCAGCTCATCCCAGGTTTTCTTGCTCTCGCCTAAGATGTGTGCTCGCTCATGCAGAGCCACAGGTGTGGTATGCAAGCATGACACCCCTGAGTTCCATCCTGTCTTTACCATCTTCAGGATGGACCCTCCAACTTCCCTGAGTTCCATCCTGTCTTTACCGTCTTCAGGATGGACCCTCCAACTCCCCTGAGTTCCAGCCTGTCTTTACCGTCTTCAGGATGGACCCTCCAACTCCTTGATCCATGAATTATGTGCTGACAAGAAAATATTTATTTTTTTTTTAAAAAAGAGAGGACAGGGCCTCAGACTGAGGAGGCAGGGGCCCTTGGTTCCTTCTTGTCCAGGTAGTGTCTCAGGGCTGTGGGGAAATCAGTCATGACACCATTGGCCCCCAGGTTGAAGGCCACTTCAAAATCCGATTCTTCGTTAAGGCACCAAAATAGCACCTGAGCAGGAAAGGACCAGNTTAGTTTCCAAATCTACCCAAAGCTTCCTTTAACTTCCAGGAGGTGGCACCCCATTCTTCTGCACAGACCTCTGTAAATAGAAGTTTCTATCTGACAGCAACTCCCAAATATCTGGCAGCCGCTACCCAAATAATTGACTTGGAGGCTTAATATTACTTATAAAATGCTCGGCCGATAGCTCAGGCTTATTACTGACTAGCTCTTACACTTAAATTAACCCATAATTCTTATCTATGTTTAGTCACGTGGCTTGGTACCTTTCCTCAGTACGGCAGTCTCATCTTGCTTCCTTTGCGACTGGCTAGCAACTCCTGACTCTTCCTCTTCCCATCATTCTTAGTTTGGTCGCCCTACCTATACTTCCTGCCTGGCTACTGGCCAATCAGNGTTTTATTAAACCAATTCNAGTGACAAATCTTTACAGTGTACAAGGGGATCCCACAGCAGATGTCCCAGCAATGGTGAGCTGGAGTTGATAATTCCTTTTTAGGAATTTTCAAACTGGTTATTAAACACAGCTATTATCAACAGATGGTGGTGGTGCATGCCCTTAATCCCACCCAGCACTTGGGAGGCAGAGGCAGGCAGATCTCTGAGTTTGAGGCCAGCCTGGTCTACAGAGTGAGTTCTAGGATAGCCAGTGCTACACAGAGAAACC